>JAVKPL010010681.1:0-44892 GCA_032173675.1 Gastrolobium villosum
TTTCATTCTAGGCCAGTTCTGTTCATAGTACATAAGCACTTTTCTACACCACCTGTGCATTCTCATTTTTGTTATTTCATTATCCGTTCAGAAAGTTTCTTGTTGGTTGTTGAGGCAGCGAAGGAGAAGGTAAAATGACTGCTTGAGATTTCATTGACATGTTTTGTTTTTGGTTTGAATTATCTTCTCACAGATGAGAAGCTTTATTTTCATTCTGTTGCTTCCTCAGCGATCAGAGGGAACATTAGTTTTTTGATATCTAATTTTCTTTCTTCTCTCTCTGTTGTTGTTTTTCATGCGGGATGATGATTTTCTGTTTAGTCACTGAGTGTTAATCTTGTGTTGTTTGGACCTGTTTGATGCTTTTAAGGTAAATGCATGCTATTCTCTGTCTTTCTTGCTATTTAGGTCTTGCGGGGTTCGTTATGTTTGCATTTGGAGCTGTTTGTTGCATGTAGATGAATGTAATAATGCTACATATTGCTGAAGTTGGTACGAGGTACTTGGTACCCTAGGCTTTACGCGTGTGTAGTCAATATATAAACGGAATTCATGAGAACTTTACAACAAAAATTGGGAAATGCAACAGGCAAATTAAATCTTTTATGCAGTAACAAACAAAGCCTCCCAAATAATTACGCTAAGCTGCAACTAAGACTAACCCATTTGTGCTTCCAATTTACTTTTAAGTTTGAAGGGCTTTATAGCACAAGGTTGTCTTTTTTTTTTTGGTATGTGTGTAGGGAGGAACTATGTAAGTAGGTGAATTCTGTTAGGTATGGCTCATACTTCGCATATCGATGATGGCCTTAGTTGTCGGGTTCAGCAGAAAGTTAACTGTGGTCCCATTTATATTTGTCTTGTAAACCAAGTGACTTGTAACGAGTGGCGGTGAGGTGAATATAGTACAGACAGCAAATTCCATTGATTTATTTACTTGCCAAACTGAGATAAGCAATTAAATTATTTAGCTAAATCTAAGTGATATAATAGGAATGTGAGTCAAGAAATTGTTTTACATGGTTGGTCTGCTAAGAAGTATATTGCTTAGTTGTCCTCAAGTGTAGTGCCTTTTTGTTCACGGGCTTCATGTGGTAGACAGCAAGGAATTGTCTGTCTGAAAGGCTAATAATTGAAAAGAGATGTTCGTAAGTGCGAATTCAATCTGGGTATACTTGAGGCTGTTTACTTATATGCTTTTTGGTTGCGAATTTAGCTTATTTTAAGTTTGCGATTCTGTGTTTATGATCAGTTCTGACTGTGCTCCTATAGAACTGGGTGAAAGATCAGGTATGAAAAGATATTCATGAGATTAGCTGTATGTGATTGAGTTAAATCTAGGTAAACATGTGGAGCTTTTGTTATATGCATTTTAATCTATGATACCTTTTTGTTTTAAGTGGGTGATTATGGGTTTTGGATTGAATCTGCATTTGAAAATATAGTGTTGGACCTACCAAACCCTTGGTTGGGATATCTGTGATTTTCTTCTTTTTTTCTCAAGGAGAAAACCCAATTTGTTTTATTTTCAAGATTGGAAGGTTTAAAAGAAAATTGATCATTAGAAGGATCATAATAATAATATTTCATTCCGTAATCAAAGGTAGGGGCAAACCTGATTCTAGGCAAAATGGTTGAAGGTGCTAATGCTCTTGGTGCAAGAGCAGAGTGTGGGGGTGTATTTACAAAAGCCACTCCAACACTAAGTTAGAGGTTGCACCAATGGTAAGTACTTGAGGGAAGAGATCTCATACCTGGGGTTTAACCTTATTTATATAGTAGACAGGTACTTGGTCAAGGGATGGAGAGGGTGAGTCATAGATAACCGTAAAAAGTGGTGATCATAGTTGTTAGAATTTTACAATTCGCAATTCGAACCTCGCGATCCAGTACTATTCGACAAGCCAACGATTCATATCATGTGATGAATCTAAGATGGCTTTGAATTCTGCAATATGTGCATGAACCTGTGCAATTTTATATCACCCACCGATACGAGTCGCACGATGCAATGATTCATTAATTTTTCTTTTCTTTTTTTGCTTTGATTTCATCAATTCTCATGAAAGAAATCGAAAAGTCAAATATTCTTAAACTGTTAAATGAAAAGGAATTAAATCAGTGCTATTGAATGCACCCTATTTGATTATTCCTTTGACTTGATTTTATTCTTCTGAAATAGGGGATTCACATTTGCATCATATTTGATTATTTTATTGCTTGGTGGTGATTCATTTGATTTAGGGATGGAGGGGGATTTGATCCCTTAATGCTTGATAGAGAGGTGGTCTTCTTTTTACAGTCTTCTAGAAGTACACGGTTATCTAGTGGGGTCAAGATAATCACTGGTTGGAGATGTGCTTGAACCCAAAATCTTAGTACTAAACACATGATATGCAATGATGATATTTATCCGAGCCTTGTTTTCTCATTCTTTAACTTGATAGTGAAATTAACATTGAACAAAATATTTCCTAGGGCAACTTGATTCTTCTAACTAGTAGCTAAGAAGTAAGTTGATCTTTTCTCTTTCTTACGTGATATATAAATGGCTAATTTTTTTTTTTTTACTAAATTAAATGGTTTCTAATTACTGAAAAAATTGAGGGCTGTGGAACTGTATTTATATGTTTCTAACATGCAGCATTATAGATTATCAAGGTACTTATATATATTCGTGGCATGTTTGTGAAAATGTTTGTTCATATATGTATATGGTAAACTTATCTTTGTAGCATTCAATGATATTGTCACTTGTTAGACTTTTAATTTCAACAATCATTGACAAAGTTAACCATACTAAATATTAATTGGCAAATGCTAATCTCATCATGTGAATATCATTGATTTGTTTTCCAATTTCAACAACCAATCCATGGTGTAAACACATATACCGAAAGCAGTGATTATCTACCAATATTAAAATTACTGAATAATTGAACTTGTGGAGTTTGATTATGTTATGTACTTGTGCCCTGTACTACTCCATTGTATAGTTATAACTATTTCTCTTTTATCTTTGCAGGCTACTGCTTTTCTTTGGGTTATTTATTCAAGATCTTTTTACTTGTGGATACTGGTTCCGACATAATATTGCACTTTTAAAGCTTCAAAAACAGGGAATTTAAGTAAAGATGGTGACAAGATCATGCATGAATTTGTTGGACTTGGTGTCAGGGGATATTCTAAATCACCCTCAAACTCCCAGAGCTCTACCGCGAGTTATGACTGTTCCGGGAGTTATGTCTGATGTAGATAGTAGACAAAGTAATGATGATGGTTCAAATGTTTTCTCATCAGAACACCATCGCAAGATAATAATAGTAGCAAATTTTCTTCCTCTCAATTGTAAAAAGGATAGCATAACTGGCAGATGTTGATTCAGCTATGATGAAGATTCAATTTTTTTCCAGTTAAAGGATGGTCTCTCTTCTGATACTGATGTTGTTTACGTGGGATCTCTGAATGTTGATGTTGATGCAAGCGAGCAAGAGCAAGTTTCCCTTCAGTTACTGGAGGAATTCAATTGCTTGCCAACTTTTATTCCTACAGACCTCCAAAAACAGTTTTATAATGGATTCTGCAAGCAATATTTGTGGCCACTATTCCATTACATGTTGCCCATGTATCCAGGCTATTGCAATCGCTTTGATAGGTCCTTATGGCAGGCTTATGTTTCTGCTAACAAGATATTTGCAGATAAAGTCATGGAGGTCATTAATCCAGAAGATGATTATGTATGGGTTCATGATTATCATCTAATGATTCTTCCCACATTTCTGCGGAAGCGGTATAGTCGGGTCAAGCTAGGCTTTTTCCTCCACAGGCCATTTCCTTCATCAGAAATTTATCGAACCCTGCCGGTCAGAGGTGAGATTTTGAAAGCATTGCTTAATGCAGATTTAATTGGTTTTCACACATTTGATTATGCACGCCATTTTTTGTCGTGCTGCAGTAGAATGCTTGGCTTGGAATATAAATCCAAAAGGGGTTACATTGGGCTTGAATACTTTGGTCGTACAATATTCATTAAAATATTACCTGCTGGGATTCATATGGGTAGACTTCAATCTGCCTTAAATCACTCTTCCTCTTCTATCAAAGTTAGAGAAATCCGCGAACAATTTAAAGGGAAAAAACTTATTATTGGTGTTGATGATATGGATATATTTAAAGGTATCAGTTTAAAGTTCTTGGCTTTACAACAACTCCTGCAGCAATATCCAGAACTACAGGGTGAATTAATACTAGTCCAAATTTTGAAACCCCCAGGGAGCACTGGTAAAGATTTTGAGGAAGCTAAGGAGGAGGCATACACTACTGCCAAAAAGATAAATGAAAGATTTGGTTTTCCAGGTTATGAACCTGTTATCATCATTGATTATGATGTTCCTTTCTATGAGAAGATAGCTTATTATGCTTTGGCAGATTGTTGCATTGTGAATGCAGTGCGGGATGGTATGAATTTGGTTCCATACAAATACATTGTCTGTAGGCAAGGGAGTTATGAAATGGATGAGGCCTTAGATATTGCTCCTGACTCCCCTCATACAAGTGCGCTTGTTGTTTCAGAATTTATAGGGTGCTCGCCATCTCTTAGTGGGGCAATCAAGGTAAACCCTTGGGATATCAATGCTGTAGCTGAAGCACTACATTTGGCTATCACAATGCCTATTGGAGAGAAAATTTTGCGGCATGAGAAGCACTATCGTTATGTTAGTTCTCATGATGTGGCTTATTGGGCACGAAGTTTTGAGCAAGATCTAGTGTTGTCGTGCAACGATCACTATAGTAAACGTTGTTGGGGCATTGGCTTTGGCCTGAATTTCAGAATTTTGTCCCTCTCTCCTAGTTTCAGGAAGCTGTCTATAGAGCACATTGTCTCTGCATATAAAAGGACAACTTGCAGGGCAATCTTTCTGGATTATGATGGTACAGTTGTACCTGAAGCTTCCATTGTTAAAGCCCCTAGTCCTGAAGTCATATCTGTGCTAAATAATCTTTGCAGTGATCTTAACAACACTGTGTTTATTGTTAGCGGCAGGGGGAAAACCTCATTGAGTGAATGGTTTGATCAGTGTGAAAATCTTGGTATAGCAGCTGAGCATGGTTATTTTAAAAGGTGAGTACTTCTATAGAGTTGATTATGTGCAATTAAACTGTTAATCATAATAATATCCCTTGAATAGTTTCAATCATACCTAAATATTCCCCTTAAAAAAATAAGAAGAGGCGAAAAGGAAGAAGGAAAAATAAATAGTGACTTTTGTCCGGGGCTTACAGCGTTGGCTTATTAATTTGAATTCACCTTCAGCACATGTGATTTTTTGCTTATTATGGTTACATGAAGGGCCGGCTTGGCTCAGCGGTAAGCTTGCTTGCCGTGGTGTGTCAAGTCACGGGTTCGAATCAGCCTCTCTGCAAAAAGTAGAGGAAAGGCTGCCTAGAGTATTCCCTTCCCCAGACACTCACGAAGTGGGTATTTGAACTGGGTCGGCCCTTTATGGTACAATGGTTGTCATGTTACTACCAAGTTCTCTAAACTGACTGTATTTTTGTTTGATCGTTGCGATAGGTGGGGTAAACAATCAAGTTGGAAAATAAGTCATATAGGTACAGATTTTGCATGGAAGAGGATTGCGGAACCTGTGATGAGATCATATACGGAGGCTACAGACGGCTCCTATATAGAGAGCAAAGAAAGTGCCTTGGTATGGCATTACTATGATGCAGACCCTGATTTTGGATCTTGGCAGGCCATGGAGCTGTTGAATCACCTTGAAAATGTACTTGCAAATGAGCCTGTAGTTGTTAAAAAGGGACAACATATTATTGAAGTCAAGCTTCAGGTACATATAAACCTATCTCTTTATCTCTCAACCTATTATTGTTCTCAAAAGCTAATATTGGTTAATCAACATTACAGGGGATTACTAAAGGTTTAGTTGCACAGGAAGTTTTGTCTACACTAACCAGGAAAGGAAAACTGCCAGATTTTGTATTGTGCATTGGGGATGATAAATCTGATGAGGATATGTTTGAGAGCATATCAACCAAGCCTTATAGTGCAACCTCCTCTCCAGCACCAGAAATATTTGCATGTACTGTTGGGCAAAAACCAAGCAAAGCTAGATACTACTTAGATGATACTGTGGATGTGATGATGTTACTTCATGCTCTTGGTAATGCTTCAGGGATTAAATCAACATGTTCTTCAGAAGCTCCTTAAAAATAAAAAATAGAAGTCTGTTCCTAGAAAATTGTTTGAAATATACACTTAAGCTGTCTAGGCACTTGCATAAGATAAAGACACAATGGTTACGGTTTTGATAGTTGTTTTCTGCTAAAGATGTACACAAGCATTTTAAGAAAATAGTTTCAAACCTGACTTTTGAGTTTTGATTGTAAAGCATGTTGCGGCTTTAGGATTCACAAACTGATCAGGGGGATTTAGAGTGATTGATTTGGATTGGTAGGTGGAGCAAATGGATGTAATTGTTGGCTTTAGCAGTACCTTTGAAAGGAGGATACTAAATATATTCATAGATATAGAACCTAGGTATTCTAGCTGGATGAGAATCCATTGTATGTATATTTGAACTCAATTCAGTTGTGCATGAATTCATTCATAATCTCAATTCATCAACCATTTACCCCTATCTGTATGATGAACTGTTTTTTAGTTGAGCAAGTTAAGCCATGCACCATTTTTTATACTTGATTCATAATTAAAATTAAAATTAAGAAAGTAGGTCACAAAAATTGAGCAAATCTATCTCTATTTCTCAGCATCTATATTCCACATAAATGCATTTCATATCTCTTATTAGGATAACTGCTCAGTTGATTTCTTTTAATAAGCTTTTTGTTTGTTGAGGTTATGAGGTAGAACATGTTAATGATGTCCTATAGTCTTGGGCTTAACGACTACGTTTCAAATTGTGTATTACCTACCAAATAGTGGTAGTTCAGTTGGCGCATGGGAGCTAAGCAGTGGAGATGAGAGTATGTGTTCGAATCTCTCCAGTACCACTTTTGGGAAGGGTTTAAAGCCTTAATCATGGATCCGTCCCGAATCGGATTAGTTGCAAAGTAATGAACCGATTGGAATATTTTCCAAAAAAGGAATTGTGTATTACCTTGATGTGTGCTCAACTTCAATTACACGGCAAACGTGCAATTGAGGATTAGATAGGTTTTAATTGATATTATCTAAAGACATTATGATTACTGATGATTTGTGATGGACTTGATGGTTGAAATTTGAAATCTCACATCATTGAAGGTGGATATTATCTATAGTGCATGAATCCGTCTAGTGTCAATCGCTAGAAACTTAGCATTATGTTAAAGATATTAATAAAAAAAATTGGGTCAGTTTGGTTGATATATTCGAATTGCATATTAGCATTATGTTAAGGCTGGACTTGTATGTCCTTCCCCAGACACTCACGAGTGGGTATTGAACTGGGTCGGCCTTTTTTTTATAATTGACTAAGAATCTTAACTTTTATATTTGAGATAAATAAAGAACTATATTTTTAATTGAATTAGAATCGTTTTGGATGATATAGGCGGTAGAGAATACCGGTTATGACCAATAGAGGATGTTGCAACTTGCATGTTGGTGGGGGTGCTAATAATGATGGTTGCCAGCAATAATTATTGCTGAGTATGCCAAATCACAATGGTTTATGGCATTGTTGTTAAAAATTTGGGTATTTATATTTTTAATGAAGTGATCTGTGTTAAAATACAAGTAAAAACAAATTACATGAATTAGATATTATTATTAAATAATAATAAAAGAATATATTATAGAATTTCAATTAACAAAAATTTTGACTGTAAAATATGAATTTTTCAATTGTTGGAATTTTAACTTGCCACAAGATAATATATATTTGCATTATTTTATCATCGAATTATCTTAAATATGAAATTTACATATTTTACCATTTTAAGTACCACATGACTAACAATATCAAACAAGCACGGAGATTAGGGGTGTTAGCGGGCCGAGCCGAGCCGAGCTTTGATCTTAACGGGTCAAGCCTGTATTTAAACGTGTCAGACTGGCCTTAGCCTGTTACCTGTCACGAATATAATATTGGCTTGTGGCCTGGTTTATTTACAAAAAATAAAAGCCTGCATGAAGCCTGTCTTAGCCTGTTAGCAAGTTAAAGAATAAAAATAAGATAACAGAATTCCACAAAAAATAAATTTCCATATAGAAACCTTAGCTTCCAATTTGCAGCAATAATTTATAAAGTCTACAATAAAAAAAAAATTAAAGTGAGAGAAGGTAGATAACAGGTTATATTATCTTAGCCCATTATAAAAAAAGTGCAAACAAAAATAAAAAATAAATAAATAAATAAATAAATTGACACAAACAAGCAGTGCATAGTGGAACGAATGAATTTTTGTGGGTTTGTTTGTGTGAAGGAGGATAAAAGATAATATAGAACAACACTAGTAATTCCATAAATATACATAAATTCAATATATATCCAAATAGCATAATATAGAACAAAATCATTCAAAAAGTTTGTTAAACCAATAAAATGGGGTGAAATAAATTGATGAAAGAGAGAGTTATTACAAGTAGTATAAAAAATATAAATAAATATTTATATACTAGGTTAGTCTGGGAGGCTCTAAGGACGAGCTTCTGAATTAGAGCCTGAGGCCTTTTTATTAAACGAGCTTTTATATAAGTCGAAGCCTGGTTCCAACACGAGCTTTTATTAAACGAGCTCAGGCCTTTACGAGCCGAGCCAAAGGCCCCTGAAAGGCCCCTGGTTCGTTTACCACCCCTAACGGAGATGCAAGTTTTGAAAAATTTGCGTGTCGGACACCTATCCAACGCGGACACACTCCAACACGCGTCCGACAAGCGGTCAACTCTCCGGCACGTTTCAACACTTTTTTCTGACACACATTCAACCTTTTCTGACACGCGATCAACGCTCAGACACGTTTAAACACTTTTATTTTAATTTTATTTTATTAACTAAGTATAAAAAAATAATTTATAAATTAATTTTTTTCTGGTATGAAATTTGACATGAAAAATTAACAAAGTACTAAAAATTATTTTTATTTATATTTATGTTATGAAATTTAAATATTTGATTAGTTATATGACTTATTATGGACTTTTATATGTATTAAATATAAATTTATTATATATATTAAAAATTTTATTTAATATCAAAACGTGTCCCAACGTGTTGAAATATGACATTTTTTAGAATTAACGTGTCGGCGTGTCGTGTCCCGTATCCCGTGTCGGCGTGTCGTGTCCCGTATCTCGTGTCGGTGTGTCGTGTCGGACACGGTCAAATTCGCGTGTCGGAATGGTCAACGTGTCGGAAAAAGTCAACCGCATGTCCGACACCGTGTCGGAGCGTGTCGCCGTGTCGGACCCGACTCTTCCTGTTTTTACAAGTGTCCGTGCTTTCTAGGTCGGTGCATCATAGGACAATATACGTCATTTCATTTATGGGAAAAGTGAATATAGTTTTAAATTACACAATTTACATCCTGTCACTCTCACAAAGAGGTGTGACCCACACTTTTATTTTTTTGTCAACTCTCTCTCCTCCTTTATCCATCTTTTTCTCTCTCTCTTAAAATGAAATTTTACATTTTTAAAATTATAAACATTTTTCCCTTCATTTATAGACTCTTTCACATATATTATATTATTTTACTCACTTTGCAAACAATATATTATATGAATATACAAAGAAGTAAATTATTATGACATGTAACATAATATTTAAATAATTATTAATTATTCACCAAAAAAAATTTATTAATTATAATTTAAAATTATTCATAAATTTACAAATTCAGAATATTTAAAAATCGATAATTATATTAGTATTTTGTTTTTATGTTTATAAAAGGAGATTTACTATCATTAAATTTAATGTTTTGATATTTACATATTTATTTGTATATTGACAATAAAATTTTGGCTTCGTTCATTTTATTTTTGGGGCAATTATTAAGTCTACGAGAAATTGTTTAAAAATTAACTAAAAATAACCATTTTTGTTCTGGTTCCCTGAAGTATTACAAAGAAGGCATCAACTAGTGGTAGAGGGAAGGTGGGACTAGCATGGGTTATTGCTTCTGTTTAAGTTTATACAAACCTTTAAATATCATTTATAATTTTACTTTATTTTAGAAATATTCCAATTAATTTATCACTTCGAGACTAGTCTGATTTTAGATAGTCCATAATTAAGACTTTATACCGCCCTCAAATGTGATATTGAGGAGGATCAAATTCTATACTGTTATCTCACATCTTCTTAGCTATCGCGTGACAACTGAATTACTATCATTTATTTATTATTTCTAATTTTTTAATCATATATTTAAGAGTTTTATGAATATCCTCTCATAGGAGACTTTTTTTTTTCATGCCGCTAAAATGAACTTGATGTGGATGTCACTCAAAAAAAGAAAAAAAAATGTGGCCTGCATCATTTTTGTGTCACCCGAGATAAAAATTCTCCACATGAGAATCAATCACCCCTATATTTTAAATTCATAAGTATTATTTTATTTTTTTATTACAAATAATTATAATTTTTTATAACTTCGGCCCTTTTAAAAAGATTTATGACTTTACCATTGGCATGAACCCAGATCGGCTCCTGAACTGGTTTGTGGAAAAGTCAACCCAAAGGCATGCATGCCACAGCAGTCATACTCAGCGACTTACCTTTTTCTGTATGAATGCGCTGGTTTTGTTATTTCTATATGGTTATACAAATCACCAGGGAAAAATTTAATATGTTTCAGGACCACTGAATTTTTTGGTGCTCCCTCATATAACATTAATTTTCTTTTTCTTTTTTTATCCCTATTAATTTCCCATTTTTCTCATTTTATCCTCTATTTACACTAAGGAACCACCTAAAAATGGTGGTCCGGCTCCCTTAAAATAACCTGATCCTACTGTGTACTGACATATGCACCCCACGCTAATTTGTTTTATATATAATTTTTATTATCTATATATATATATATATATATATATACTCACTCACACACATGATGTTAATTTTATGGCTTGAGACCTTGAGTGTCATAATTTTAAAGTATCATTAATTCTTGAACTTTGTAACTATCCCCTTCTTCATTTGTTAATTATAATTTTTATTCTAATAAATTTTATATATTATATTTTATACATGTTTATTCCACTATCTGCTTAATATAATTATTACATTAGACTTTTTATTTTTACATAATTAAATGGTAATATAAAAAAATTATATTAATAATACATAAAAAATAAGGAGAATTGTTTTCTTATGCTATATAAGATAAAAACACTTTCCTATACTCACATTTAAAGAAATGGGACCCATTTATATTTTTTTTTCTCTCCTAAATTCTCTTTCATCTCTACTCCATATGTATAGGAAACTTTTATTATCTTGTGTAATATAAGAAAATAATTTCTCAAAAAATAATACGACACTTGTGCGTTTATATTATCATTTATTCATTTGTCATTTCATCCTTACCCTTCGAATTATTTTGTGTCCGCCACTGACAATTGATAACGACAGGATAACACTGGAATAAGATAATATAAAATTTAGAGTAAAATCAATTTTGACTGCTTAATAAAAAATATCGCCCTCATTTTAGTCCCATATATAAAAAAAATAGTCTGAGGTCCTTAACAAATTTAAAGTGGATCCATTTTATTCTTTTAAGGGACTAATGTGAATCTTTTTTAAATTTATGAGGGACTATAATTTCAATAAAATAGGTCCACTTTGAATTTTTAGGGACCTAATTTTTTTAATAAGGGACTAAAATGGAGACCGTATTTTGTGTCAGAGATGCAAAAGAAACTTTACTCTAAAACTTATTAGAATAAAAAATATAATTAACAAATGAAGAAGGACAGTTACAAAGTTCAAGAATTAATGATACTCTAAAATTATGTTACTCTAAAATTATGTTACTCAGGCTATAATATTAACATTATATATATATATATATATATATATATATATGAAAAAAATTTCTCAATTTGTTTGAGATATATTTATCTCCGACCAGCACAAAATTATGTCATTTTATTTATATATTTCCTTATATTTATTGATTCTCTTTTAAATGTTATAATTTTCTTTTTTTCTCTCTTCTATTTTTACCATTGATCCATCTTTGTACGGTTATGATTTAGTGGCTGAAAATAAAATTATCTCAAGCAACTTCAAAAATGGTAAGCCATATATATGAGATAGGATCCTTTGACATCTCATCTGAGAGTCGTTAGATCAAAAAAGTTCAATCATGTCACATGCTTACAAATCAGAGTCGTTGATATAACGGCTCTCAGATGAGGTGTCGAATTTTGAAATTTGACCCTAAATTCTAACATGTGATTTTCGTCAATCAACGGTTATCATTTAATGAGAATCAAATTTATTAATTAACATTAATTCCCAATAAATGATAACTATTGATTGGTGAAAAACAAATATTAGAATTTGTTGTCAAATTTTAAAATTTGACACCAAATCCTAACTATTTTTAACAGTTATAATCTATGTAGCACCGATACCGACACGGGACACGTGACACTCCGACACGTTAATTCTAAAAAATGTTAGATTTCGACACGTTAGGACACGTTTTGATATTAAATAATATTTTTAATTTATATAGTGTATATTGTATTTAATATTCAATAATTTAACAAAAAAATGAATCTAAACTTATAATATTCTTAAATTTTGCAAAGAAACATAAGATATCTCAAATATTTATATTAAATTTAATAAAATGGTAATCGTAATCTAACAAATCTAATAGTTGGACCTAAAAACTCAACCCAACGCAATCTTTGAACCTTTTTTTGAATTTCTATAATGCGTGTTGGAGTGTCGGAGAGTGTCGGAGTGTCCGAGAGTGTCGGGAAGTGTCGGACACGACACGCTAGGGTTTTTGAAGTGTCGGTGCTACATAGGTTATAATTTTCGTCAATAAAACTCATTATTTAATTATTAAATTGTAATAAATGATAATAGTTGATTAACGAAAATTAACGATTAAAATTTAATGTGAAATTTTAAAATTTTACATTGATGTCGAAGATGTTATATATATATATATATATATATATTTATATGTGGAAAAAAATATTTCTACAACCACTTTAGATAAGGTTATCTTCACCTACTCCAAAAACTACGTTGTTTTGATTAATGAAGGGTATTGGTCTTTTGTGATTTAATGACTCTCAGATAAGGTATCAAATTTCAAATTTGACACTGGTGTCAAAGTATCCAACCTCATATATATATATATATATGGCAAAATGATTTCTACAGCTGCTGTACCTATAGCAAGTCAGGATCCAGAAGCGGATCCTAGGATACCGAAGCGGATCCTTTTTTTTAAAAAAAAGGCTGTGGGGCCCACTTTTCTGTATCAGCTGTAGATAACACTATCTACGGCTGCTGCAGAAAAAGTATATATATATATATATATATATATATATATATATATATATATAGGGTAAATGATTTCCCCAGTCAATGGAAATAAGTTATCTCCGGTGAGCCCAAAACGACATCGTTTTGAGGTAGAAATCAAGATATTTTTGTAATTCTAATATATTACAGGATTATATCAGTTTTTATCATTATAATTTTTTAATTTTATAATCCTAAAATGACATCATTTTGAGTTTACTAGAGATAACTTTATCTCAAATTACTGAATATATATATATATATATGTAAAATCATTTCTGCATCCGCTTTACGTACAGCAATGACAGGTGCATGGTTATGATCCCCTTATTTAATGCTTTCATCTTTTGTATGGTTATGATTCCCCACATTTAATGATTTCACGTATATATATGGCAAGTATTTAATTGTTGAACGTACAATTAAATACTTGCCATATATATATGTGAAATCATTAAATGTAGGGAATCATAACTATACAAAAGATGAAAGCATTAAATAAGGGGATCATAACCATACACCTGTCAGTGCTGTATGTAAAGCGATTGCAGAAATGATTTTACCATATATATATATAGGGAAAATATTTTCTCATGATGTGACCCTTCGATTTGCGTGCAAAGTTTTTCTTTTCTTTTTCATTTTTTAATAAATGTGGGCCCACCACTAGTTGAGTCATGACATGTAATATGAGAAAATCAAATCCCATATATATATATATATATATATATATATATATATATATATGATCCTTTGACACCAGTGTCAAATTTAAAATTTGACACATCATCTAAGAGCCATTAGATAAAAAAAATCAATGGCTCTGATTTGTAAGCATGTGACACCATTGATTTTTTTTTTATCTAATGGCTCTTAGATGAGGTGTCAAAATTTAAATTTGACACTAATGTCAAAGGATCCTATATATATATATATATATATATATATATATATATATATATATATATATATATATATATATATGAGATTTGATTTTATCGTGTTACATAAGAATTTAACTCTCATGTTAATGACTCTTCGATTTGCGTGCAAATTTTTTCTTTTCTTTTTCTTTTTCTTTTTTTAATAAATTTGGAGCCCACCACTAATTGAGTCATAACATGATAATTGAATTTTCAGGCTAACATGAGAAAATCAAATCGTGTATATATATATATATATATATATATATATATATATATATATATCCCTTCTTTTGTTTGTTATTAGCCTATAATCTCCTTTTGTTTGTTAATAGCCCAAGTGACCAACCTTAAGATAAAATAGACCATGTCGGTTGACGTGCTTCCCTTTGGATTTGCTGGCACAACAATATCTATATATAAAAAAGTGAAGTTATATTTATAATTTTTGTAATATTTTTTATTATTAAATTAATAGTTATAAAATAATATTTATCATTTCAAATTACATGATTTTATATTTTTTAAATAAAATAATTATGCTTTAATATGTATTTATTAATATTTTATGTTCTTTAATATATTTATTAATATTTTATATTCTTTCTCTTTATCAAAATTAAAAGAAGAAAGAGAGACTAAAAAAATTAATAAATAAATAGTTTTGTTTTGCTTAAAATAAAATTATGTTATTAAAATGATAATGATTTTATTCATAAAATTAAGAAAAAAATTACAGTTATAATTTATTTCATAAAGAAAATTAAAAAGAATATCAGTTAAATTGACACCTAATCAATCAAACTCACTGCCTACAATATCTAAAAATATCTTGTAACTTCTACGGCTCCTAACTCTTCGCCACGCCTACCCAATAATAAAAGGGTTAAATAAGAGTTATATCGTAGAAAAAATGGAATAAATCTTTAGTGCTATTGTTGCATCTAGATTTAGTGCATTTCATCAATGGAAGCATTACACATCAGAGGAAATAGAAAAAATTTGGCATAAAAAAAAGAATTTTGATTGACATGTTCTTATTGGTGGGATGCACTAAATCTTCAGTGCAATAGTAGCACCAAAGAATTATTCAAAAAAGTGATTGTGTTGTGTTATAGAGATTCATTTTGCGTGTAGAATTTTTTTTTACTGCAGGCCCCACAAAATATTGTGTGTGTAAGAAATTTTTTATGATCATGTTAAATGATATATGATAAAACCTAATAAAAATGCTGGAGTTGATCATCTTGTAGTGTTTTATGCTAATTAACATGGTCATATCCTGTACCAAAAAAAAAAAAAAACATGGTCATATCATGTGGAATAATTATGATTATGGATGAATAAATAGTGATAAAAGAAGAGATAAAAAAATACAAAAATAGAAAATTACACAATCATTACCGTTAATTTAATTATTAATAATTAACATCTTTTCCCGTGATATGATCATGTTAAATTGCATTAAATTACAATTACAGGTCCTTCACCAAATAATAAAATAAACAATCAGCATCCAATGACTAACGTCACAAAACGATAAAAAAAAAGAAAAAAGAAACAAGAAAAATCACAATTGTATACAGTAGTGCAACGCTGCTGACAGAGTCGCTGATATGAGTGAATTATTGGGGTTTAAGATCCGTTACAGTACAGACATTAAACACTTTATAAGCAACCACAACTCAAACAAAAAAAACAACATTAGCAAAACATTAGGCTCCGCTCCGAAATGTCCAATTCTCACCCTATGGAGCTCGATTCAACCGCCACAGGCGAAGAGAGATCCAACGCTCTCTTATCCACCACGCGCTGTGGCTTTTGCTTCCCATGCTGCTTCGGTTCCCGTCGTTCTGCCTCCGTTGGCTTGGTGTGGTGGGAGCGCGTGCGAGGCAGGTCTTGGTCTGAGTCTCAATCTCAGACGCACCAGATAACCGGGAGCGCCGGTGACCGGTGGTGGTCGCCTGGCTTCAGGGCTCTCATGAGAGTTCGCGAGTGGTCGGAGATCGTGGCGGGGCCGCGCTGGAAGACGTTCATTCGGCGGTTCAATCGGAACCGGAGCGGCGGTTACCGGCAAGTGGGGAAATACCAGTACGACCCCATGAGTTACGCCTTGAACTTCGATGAGGGCCCGGGGCAGAACGGGGATTTCGAATATGACGGTTATGACGGATTTCGGAATTTCTCTGTTCGTTACGCTTCGACTCCTCCTCCTTCCAAGTCCGTTTCGACAGATCCGGGTCAAGACGTCGCCGTTTTTGGCTGAAAATGGAAGAGCGATTGCGTGGAGGCTAACCTGCGCCGGAGGAGTGTTGCGCTAATTTCACGAGGTTAGCGTGAGTGGAAACGTGGCGTAAGTTGTGTGTGTGTGTGTTTTTTTTTTTTAGCATATTTATAGTATATTCTTATTTATTTCTTTTTCAAATATATATTTTTATTAAATAATTTATTTACTGGTTGGTGAGGAGTATACGACACCGTGTTGATATTCAGTAATTGATGGATGAAACTTTAGCTTGTAATTCTTAATTTTCTCTTTTGCTTGTTTATTATTTATTTATTTAGGAATAGCTTGGCAAATGCAATAAACTTTGTCTACGTGTAATGCGAGCCTTCGTTTATAAACGATATTAATTGCTAGTCAAAACTATTGGGTATTTGTCTTTTTCGCTTTTCCTCTGAAATCTCTCTTTTTAATTCTAAAGACTATCTTGTGTGATCAACTGGGCAAAAGGTGAAAAGGATAAGGCTTTATCTTATGGGCATGATTGAGCAACTTATGGTATTGCTTTCTTCCACGAATGAGACATTGGCAGGTTGATAAATGGGAAACATGTTCATGAATTTGTAGTTTCAGATTGAGGTTAGGCATGATGTATCATTTGCTGTATCAGGTTAACCGATGCACGGGTAGATAATTTTTTTGGTACAATCATACCACAAAACATTGAGAAAGAAAAACTTACCCTCACAATTTTCGGGTATTTAAACTATGGATTCATCTTTTTTTGCGATTAATGTATATAAATTATCTATATTGTGTCAAAAAATGACATCGTTTTAGGAAGAAAAAAAAAATCAAGGTATTTTTATAATTATAATTTATTTCAGGGTTATAATAATCTTTATAATTATAATTTTTTAATTTTTCAATTCAAAAATGAATGTAGATAACTTATCTACATTCATTATAGAAACATTAAAGCCTTGAACTATATACGAAACCCTGCAAGGCTGGTATCAAACCCTGCATACATATGACAAGCAACTCAGTCACCTTTAACTAATAGCATATTATAAATTAACCATATAAAACCAAAGAAAGTTTCATAAAACATACCTTTTGCTGATTAGAAATGAAGTTCCAACCATAGACTCCATGGTTCCCAATGTCCGCTTATAACAAAGTCAGAAACCATTTCCAGTTTTCCTTGGTGTCATTGTCTACCACTTTGCGTAACCAGTTCCAACCGTAAAAATTCTTTTTTGCATCCTCTCCCACTGCATTCAACAACTGTCCCCCATAGTATCTCAATGGCCTACAAGCTTTGAACCCTTTCTTACATGCATCAAGACATATATACTTTTTGAAAATATTGGTTGCATTTCAGAGACAGGCTGGGGTATAAATTGCAGCTGGCAAGTGGAGTCAGGATTGCTTCTCAAAAGCTTTGCTAGGTAGTCCCTTAACTTTGCATATTATTCCTTCTCACAATCTTCAATTCTGCCTTTGGCTTTATGAAGTGTCTTGCTAACTTTCTTTAGATGTACATGGATCTTGTATTCCTCTTTCAAATGCTCATAAGCTTTAGCCCTTGTCATGTTGGGCTGTGTCACCAGCCTTTTCTCTAATTTTTTTGCAACCCAATCTTTGCTGGCCCTTTTATTTTGGAAAAGTCTGCAGCAAGAATGTGAGTCATTGAATGTCTTCACTTGAAAACTATTCAATTTGTTGTTCCATGCATAATATATCATCCAATCACAGTCTTCATTAATGTATTTGGCCCGTGCTCTGATCTTGTCATTTTTAACCCACTTAAATTGTCTCCCAAAACTAATATTGTATCTTTCACACCATTTTAAATTTGTCTAAACTGACAAACTGCATTTCAAGCTCTAGTTCGACATGACCAAATATATTCTCTGCATTAAACTTTGGAAACATAGGCCTTTCAACCTCCTCTTCACCACTTGAAGGAGGAGTCTTCAACTCTTCAGAATTATATCCATACCCATCCTCTTCCAAGTTTTTTTTCTTCCAATTATGCTGGTTAACCTACTTTTTCTTCTTCTTTAATCCAGACTTTTTTTTCCCAGACTTACGAGGTACAGAAACATAGTCCTCTTCATCCTCTGTTTGGTCCTCATAACCTGGGGAGGAGGCTTGTATGGCTCATCCTCTACACTGTCATATGAATCACTGGACAGTGCATTGCCCTCTCCCTCTTCATATTCACCACCAAAAGTCATATGCAAGTCACTTCCACCGCCAACTGAATCACCTGACACCCCCTCCTCATCACCACTTTCACACTCTAACCCATCACTCCCTTCTGCAGGTGCTACAATGTCAGGAACTGCAATGCAACCTTCGAAATAAATATCTACCTTGTTCCTATTAAATAAGGCAGCTTTAACCATTTCTTCAATGTCAGAGTCCTTATTAAGAGATCCTAAACCTACCTCTAAGTCACACTTATTTGGCTTAAACCATAACATTTGTCTACATTTTTATATCTATACCCCTTGAAGAGTTTCAAGGTCACACAAGTTGACATAATCAGCATCCATTTCAGGTAAATCATCCACTAGTCCATTTACATAAGTAAGCTTCCCTTCATTATTTCTCACCAACACACCCCCATGATGATATCTTATCACTATATATTGATCTATCTGTCAAAAAAACAGAACACAAACATATTTTACATTACCATTGCATTATTTTACAGTAGCATATAACCAATCAATTTGATTTCACACTACAACTGAGTTGTGAAACCATACTTTACAATTTAACTATATTATTGTAACACTCGGGGAAAAACAAACACAAAAATGTGGTAACAAACAAACACAAAAATGTGGTAACAAACAAAAACATAGTGCTTTTTGAAATGGCCATGCAGTCGATTTACCCTACATTTGGGTCCACAAAACACTACAAATAGCAAATACAATACTCAAAAAGGGACCACATGCAACAAGTTTTGTACTTTTAAAACCCTAACCATATCTTTACCAAGGACCACATTAAACATAAATCAATGAACCATTTACGGGGGGACCACATATAATAAACAAAGTCTTACATGCACGTACCTTCTTGGAACCAGTTAATGACCACAAGCGTATTTCTGATTTACCACCATACAACAAGCCCACCTCCAAATCCTTTCAAGTGCACAGGTGATGTTGACCCACAAACCACCGTACCTCACAATTTTCACCGTAAATGAAGCTCACGAGCAAAGGGGGGTTATGCAGAAGTTAACTGTTGTGTGAGTGTGTCAAATCAGTTAAGACCAAGATTGAGGATGCGTATTGTTCATAAACGACGTCGTCCGCTTCTAATTACTCATCGTTAGGAACTGATGTTCACAACGATGTCGTTCTGTTGTCCAACGTGGCTTGTGAGTAACGTGACTTAGCTCCCTAACGTTCCACGTGTGCACCATTAATTTGGCCCTTGGATGCCAACTAACATAAGGACTAACGTAGCACGTTTATTTAAAATACAAGGACCACGAATAGCCTTTTTTATTACTAGAGACCAATTGGGGCCTCGTGAAATTTGTTAGGGTCCAAAAATGATATTTACTCAATAACTTATTTACATTCATTATAGAAACATTAAATCCTTAAACTATACACGAAACTGTTGTTTTGGGTAGTGAAGTCAAATTTTATGCCAACCCGGAAAACGAATACCACCATGTCACACTTGACAACCCCGTTGGTTATTGTCTCAAACGGACGCACCTTAATAGGACTGAATTGCATAAATTAATTTAAAGACTGCGTATGAAATTAAATTTCTTGACAAATAAAGAAGGTGAAATCTTTCAAAACAAGGGAACCAGACATCTTATCAAGCAAATATCACAGGTGACTTTCTTGAGCATATTATAGCATTTAAAGAGAGCAAATTAAGAAAACACAAACGCTACTGGTTCT
This sequence comes from Gastrolobium villosum, assembly GCA_032173675.1. Taxonomy (NCBI): domain Eukaryota; kingdom Viridiplantae; phylum Streptophyta; class Magnoliopsida; order Fabales; family Fabaceae; genus Gastrolobium; species Gastrolobium villosum. The sequence goes on from JAVKPL010010681.1 coordinate 20,624, forward strand.
TGCGAAGCAAAGAGAGAACATGATCATAGTATTGCTTGGGCCACCCAAATTCAATGATTGTTGGAGTTCTTCAATGGTGTGCTAATATTGTTATTGTCAGCTTAGTATTTCCAGAGGTAACTTGAAGTTTGTCTCATCTTGTGAGGCATGTAATATGTAAAAAGTACATATCTCATTGCTAATTGAAAATATAGTACCAGTTCCTACTCCCTAGAGAAGAAGAGATACTTATGCTAATTGAAATTACAGCCAATGTTCTAATCATTTATCATATAAATTAAATTCTCATATTAATGGTACTGCTCATGATCTGCTTGAAACTAACGAAAATTGGTTAGGATTAAGAGATACTTCCTTAACTAAGCTTGTTTTTTCTTTTTAAAGATCTGACCTGCAGAGGTCTATGACTTAACTCTCGTTCATGTGTCAAAGGATATGGACTTTTCTTCTTCCTCTTTCAATGCATTTGTCATCACTGCAACTTGACTCATACTTGGCCTATCATTTGGAGAAGAGATGACGCATTTTAATGCTACCTGCAACAAGTTCATCATCCTCTCTTCAGAAGCACCTTGTGAGATTAGGAACTTGTCAAAAACTTCCACAGTCCATTCCTCTCTAACTACTGAATTCGCCCATTTAACTAGATCGAATCCATCATTTTTAACTACTTTCCCAGTCAGCAGCTCGAGAAGCATCACACCAAAGGCATATACATCAGCTTTGAAGGTGGCTGCAGTCAAACTTTTGTTTTTGAGGCTTTTGTTGTGAGAAATAACAGATTGGTCTTGATTTTCTGCCACCATTAGGCCATATTCGCTTATCCATGGATCCATATTCTTGTCAAACAAAATGTTACTTGATTTCAAGTTACCATGTGCTATTCCACTCTCAAGAAGCTCCTCATGCATATATGCCAAAGCCTCAGCTACTACAGCTGCAACATTTAGCCTGCTGCTCCAGTCAAAAGAGTTGCCACTTGGAGATCCTGAGGTCATTAATAGTGAAGACATATTTGGTTAGATATATTCTTTGAGGCTACATTAGAACAGTGACCAAAATGCCACTGTTCGTCAAGTTTTTTACCTAAATGTCACGCGAATAGTGTTATTTTTCAATCTGCCACGTGGGCAAGTTCGCTACCCTGTGTAACGAACTCAGTTTGCTGACGTGTCACGTTTTTAGTGGACATCAAGTTCGCTACCCAATGTAGCGAACTAGCTTGATACTTTTTTTTTTTTTTTACTCGGTATGTGTTATCCACTATAAATGTGACACGTCAGCAAACGGAATTCGCTACACGGGGTAGCGAACTTGCCTACGTGGCAGATTGGAAAATAACACTGTTCGCGTGGCATTTAGGTAAAAAACTTGGTGAACAGTAGTATTTTGGTCGGTGTTCCGGCTACATTTCAATTAAGACCCTAGTTCCACCATGTTAGAAAATTTTCTTTAGGTCTGAAAACAAAATGCAGACCGAGAGATATCTCACTAAAGTAAATAAGTAAGCATCATATTGGGAAATCAGAAATCTAATTATAAGCAATGTGTTAGGCATCATCATTTAGATAGTAAGCAAATTTTAGTAGAGACTAATAACCAAACTAGCTATACTAATTTATTACTTTGTATGTCAAATGGAAGTATCGACAGCTTGCTAAACACTTACCATAGAGCAACATGAAGAGACTACCATTCTGCAGATATTCATACGCCAAGAGCTTCTCTTGCTGGGAGCAATAGTATGCAACAGGTGGCATTACGCGTGGATGCTTCACTTCGGCTATCAGATCCATCCTTCTCTTAAAATCTTGCTTTGAAATTCCCCAATCTTTGATCCTCTTGACTGCCAACACCACCCCATTGTCTAGCATAACCTTGTAGAGGCTTCCATGCTTTCCTCTCCTAATCAATTCAGCAGGAGCACTGAGCAAGTCCTCAAATTGAAATCCCCTGAGTGTTCGACTTGTAAGAACAACAAGACCTGATGTAGTCATCCCACTTTCCAAAGATGTCAACGAATACTCGGATCTAATGGATCTAATCCCAATACCATTCTTAGATCCATTGGAATTGGATGTTTCACTAGGCTTGTCACCACTAGTTTCTTGTGCCATTTCCTTCTTCTCAGCTTCCAATGCTGCTTCTTTGTTCTTGAATTTACTCACCCATTTGAAGGACAAGAAAAGCAGGACAACTAAACCAAGAATTATGTAACCTGAATATATGGGAAAGCCATGACCAAACGATTTTCTGTCTTTCTTCTCAAGTGGCTGAGGAGAAGGAGATGGAGAAGGTGGACATGCATTTGAAAGTGGTTTTCCACATAAATTAAGATTACCAGAAAAGCTATCTGCATTGAATTTTCCTCCAACATCAGGAACTGGACCTTGTAAATTGTTGTTGGAGACATTAAACGCATCAAGGTTGGAGAAGTCAAAATCAGGAATTTTCCCAGTGAAGTTGTTGTTTTCAGCAAGAAAAGATATCAAACTCGAAACACGAACCATGTTTGGAAGCTGTCCCGTGAAGTAGTTGTCCGAAACATGAAGCCGCTTCAAGTTGCTTAGTTCAGCAATAGAAATAGGAAGATCGCCAGAGAATTTATTCCCACTCAAAAACAAGTGAGTCAAGGACTTGCATTTTCGTATGTCCTCCGGTATCAAATCATGTAAACCATTGTTCCTCAACCTAAGAACTTGAAGAGACTTCACTATGCAAAGAGAACTTGCATCAACAACACCACTTAGGCTAAAATTCTCAAGAACTATACTCTTCACGGATTTGTTGTCTGAATGGCAACTCACACCATGCCACTTATCAGTGCAGGGATCTGATATGAGGTTCCAACCCAACATGGAATCTCTTTGTCCATTCCCTGGTGCAAGTTTATCCATGAACGTGACTAGGCCTTGCCTCACCTCTTCTTCTTGTGAATTGACCATTAGAAAAAACAAAAAGATGACAATGAAGAATAGCCAGAATGGTTTCACACCCATTTTTGCTGCAGCAGTATTGGATTCCCCTTCCTTTGAAGTGGCTCTATATTTTGGTTTCGTTATCTGTATTCTATGGTTGGTTGGATAATCAAAATAGTGAAATTAGCTGAACTCTACTATGACCATTAAAGGCCAATGTTCACTTAAAGACATCACATTCACATTACAATGCCAAATGGCCGATAAAACAACAATAATATTGTGTAATATTCTGAATGCAATTGGCAATAAGAGCCCTTGGAAATGAGCCAAAGGGCAGAAAGTAACAATAGTAGCTTTAGTGGCCGGCATTTTGAAACGGTCAGTGTCACTAGCACGTCTTTCTCAATCGGCTTTGCTCCCTTCGTTAACACTTTGAGTGTGTTTTACTCTGCATTTTTTTATTTACCATTATGAAAGGGATGGCATTGCTTGACTTGCCTGCCTGCACTGGGGTATAATCGGTTCAGCATTTTCTGTGTTATTAGTTGCTGGCAACATTAAGATAATATACATTAATTTTCTTACTACTCAAAATATACATATTAATTTCGCATTGAGATTCTACTTTTACTGCAACCAACGTTAGATTGTTAATATACTTGTTCGATCCCACAACGATAAGGATGTCCGGTAAGAGATTTTTATGTTACTATAGGATCTAGGTACTCCCTCTCAAGCACCTAGATACTAAATAGCCAAAGGGTGAGGTGTGTGCACAGTGATAGCTAAAAGAAAGAAGGTTCAAAAGTGTGTACTTGGTTGACTAACTCTTTGTTTATAGATGGGTTAACTGACATGAGTGGACTTATGGGTCTCTTAGGAATATTGGAATTCCAGTTCTTAATTCATTGTGGTCGCACTAGGATTAGTACAATTAAGGAATCTTTCCTTAATTTTTCTCTTAGCTATTAGCCCTTCATGGGCCTTCTAGAATGTGGGCCTGTATCTCAGGTTCATAATAGTTTTCCCCTAGCCCGATAGTCTGGATGTTCGAGCTGCCGGGGTGTAATAGTTGTTATCTATGTGTTGATGGGCTTGTCTTCTTTTTCTGACAATTTTCCTCTGGGTTGAAACCCTTCTTGGCCGACTTAATTGGGTAAACAATTGCAGTTATTGTTTCCGACTATGTCCAAAATCAAACTTGTCGAGTTTCACTTTTGGGAACCAGTCATGTCCTTGTTCGTGTTGGGTGCTTTGGTTTGGAACTAACTGAGTCTAGATTCATCTTATAAGTTTGAAGTGCTGCTCATGCACGTCGAACTTTTCCGTCCGATGTCCTTATTAGAAGTGGAGGGAGTTTTCGTTTGACCTCTTTGTCGGAGTCTTATCCCTGTCTTTCTGGGTTGCGATACTTTTTCTAGAATCCATGTAATCTTGTTGATCTACGCTCCGGATCCCATTCTTTGGATACTTCTTAGTCATATCAATAATTATATGAAAATTTCATCTCTAACTTCTTGCTTCAAATTTTAAAGGAGATACCAAATTTATTCTCAGTGAAAAATAGGACGGCAGAAAACGTGCTATGCAAACAATTCTTCTTCCAATTTCTTAAAAGCCAGCATTAGAAAGGGAAGCCGTAAATCTTGAAGTTGATGCATGAATCACATTTGGTGAAATTTGACTAATGTATAGTATATACATTGGTATACAGGATACAGCAAGGATGGTCACTGGTTACCCAAATTTGAGTGAGAAATTTTAATTCTTTAGTAATTAGACAAATTTAAAAAAATTCCTTTTCTTTATGCTCGTGAGTCATGACTCTGGCAAAAGAAAAGTAAGGTAGTTTGCAAGAAGTAGTTTTTTTTTTTTACTCAGAAATATCTTCACCGTTCCTTGTTTCTCCAAACACCGAAATAGAACACGTTACGTAGAGCAAAATTACAAATAATCATATAATTAATTGCAACACTTTTATTAGTATTGATATTTCGGCCACCTTACTTTATCCAAAATTTATTTAAAAATAATCGTTATAGAATAAACATAAACAAACATAGAGATACGAAAAAATAAAAAATGTCGTTTGATCAATATCAAAGGTATGTATTACACAAGGCATCAAAAAGTGTAAATAATCTAAGAGTGAGATAATTAAAACCAAATCAAATCCTAATAGGAAAATTTTTAGTGTAGGAAAATGGGTACACTATTCACTTACAATTAATGTGAATAACAATATCCGTCTATGAATTATAGCCTATATATATTTTTATAGTTACATTAAGAAGTGTTTGGTATACGATTTATTTTGAAATTCTCAGGAAAGTGAGAGTGATACTCCTATTTATTTATGTTTCTCATATGATTTCTTAATTTTATTTTTCTTCCAGAAATGTGATTTTCCCGGTATTTTGTTTTGTGAACAAATTGCGATTGAAAATACTATGCAAAAATACCACCCTTTATGTGATATTTTTGGATTACCGAGAACATGAAAAATGTCAGCGAAGAAGCTAACTAAAATAACCATCTTGTAAACTTATTCCTGTAACTAGGAATGATGATTGGTCCACCACAAAGTACCCAGTTCACTCCTCTCAACGTAACTTTGTGATTGTGAAGAAGAAGAAGAATGCTTCTCTTAGCCTCAACGTCATCATCTCTTCTTTCTTTCCCTCCAACTTCAAACCTTTATCTCTTCCTTCCTTCCTCATTCCCTCGTCCTTCACTGCACCTTCCCCTGCCCCACCACCCCTTTCTCAAGTTTTTCTCTAGAAATGTTATTGTTACTATCTATTTTTCTTATTACATCTTACTTTTAAATTTTAACCGTTGATTTCCGTCAATCTAATGGTTATAATTTATTGAAAATTAATAATTAATTAATAATTATGACCAAATAAATTATAACTGTTAGATTGATGGAAATCAACGGTTAAAATTTAGTAGTAAGAGATACTAAGAAAAAGATGTAGTAACTATAACTTTACCCTTTTCCCGGGTAACCACCATACACACCATTTTTCATTGTCAATTTAGAATGGTTCATTCCTAGTTCATTTCGTGTTCATTGCTGAAACACTTTTATTAGAGTTGCTAATTGTTGGTTTTTAAAATGATTATCCAAATGTACAAGCTTGTTGTACTCTAGAGCAAACCGTGTTTGATCAAGATGGGTGAAGAAAACTCATATCTCAAAATCTCTATGGAGAAAATTGAAGACAATAACGAAAGGGATTATTTTTGTAAAATCACACTAGATTCCCAGTAATATTTTACAATCAACCAAACATAAATTCGATAAATTGGACCCAATATTTCACGTAAAATTTTGGCCTACTAAATAATTTTTTGGTCATATTTCTAGGAATCTCATTTTTCCATTATATTCTTGAAAATCATGATTCTCAGATAAAAAAATAAATAAAATTATCCTTTACCAAATGTACCATGTTAATAAGTGGTTCTGCTTCAAGCCTTAAGTTGTAACCTATGAAGCACCGACACTTCAAAAACCTTGACGTGTCGTGTCCGACACTTCCGGACACTCTCCGACACTCCGACACTTCCCGACACTTCAACACTCGTTATAAAAATTCAAAAAAAGGTTCAAAGGTTGCGATGCGTTTAGTTTTTAGTTCTAACTATTAGATTCGTTGAAGTACGATTATCATTTTATTGAGTTTAATATAAATATTTGAGATATTTTTGTGTTTCTTTGCAAAATTTATGAATATTATAAGTTTAGATTCATTTTTTTGTTAAATTCTTGAATATTAAATATAATATGCATTACATAAATTAAAAATATTATTTAACATCAAAACGTGTCCTAACGTGTCGAAATCTAACATTTTTTAAAATTAACGTGTCGGAGTGTCGTATCGTATCGTGTCACGTGTCCCGAGTCGGTATCGGTGCTACATAGGTTGTAACAAAGAATTACAATAACGACAATTATCCATTAAAGATTATACCGTCTATATTGATACATCAATATAATGGAACTTCGTCAAAAACTAAAATAGCAATAAGAATTAATTTATAATATTTTATTAAATAACATATTTTTTTGGTAAATTATTAAATAATATTTTAATGTAATATGCTCTAATTCTTTACTAAACAATTTAAAATAAAAAAATTATAAAAACTTGCAGCTTGCTTATTTAATCACTTGTTTCACATTTGTTAACAATTCATACTTCCTGTCACACTCATACGAGTAATACCTATTTATTAACTATAATTTATATGAATATATAATGAACTTTAAAATTGGACGAAGGTGTTCATCTGTGAGACTGGCTAAGTAAGACAATTCAAGTCCTATCACTATTTTGGTATATAAGTGGAAGAAAATGACAAATCGACAATTGACATAAAATTTAAATATATAATATATAAAATTATTAATATGATAATTATTTAACATTTCAAGTTTTGGGTTGAATTATTTAATATAAGAGAAAAATATTTGTCTTTTTAAAGGATATAACCTTGTGTCATTTTATATCTAAACCGTTAATTTCCGTCAATCAACGGTTATAATTTATTGGGTCAAAATTATTAATAATTAATAAGTTTGACCCATTAAGTTTGATCCAATAAATTATAACCGTTGATTGACAAGAATTAATGGTTAGGATCCAAAATGATATAAGGTTTATATCCTTTAAAAGGATAAATATTTTTCCCTAAATATAATATCAGATTTTGTGACCAAATACCATGAATCTGAACCTTAATATAAAATGTGTTAAAAATATTAATATAAAAACCATTAGATTAATTAATTACGGATTAAAATAAAAAGAGATTAGATTAATTATCTAAGAAGAAAAATCCATAGCCACCCTTGGAGAGCTTTTGTTTTGGTGCAGATTTTGCATCCATTCAAAAACCCTGAACTATGTAGGTTTATTTTTTTCTTCAAAGAAATAATTTTAAATTATATTCGAGTGTCAAAATTCATTCTAAAATTTTAATGACTATGAGTGATTTGTATAAGTACAAAAGCAGCTCAATAATCTTTTTTATTATTAAGATCTGTTCAGTGTCCCGTTAAAAAAAAAAAAGCGAGAAGAATTTAGAGATTAATATATTATAAATAGTTATATTAAGATTTCATATCTAACTTTGTTATTTTTTTAAATTTCAAGAAGCCAAATTTATTCGTTAGTGAATGGGACGGCAGAGAAGGTGAGAAAAAAACAACTCTCTCTTATTCTTTTTCTTAAAAAAAAAATTATGAAGAAAACTGGTCTTTCTTCAAATTCCTTAAAAGCCAACATTGGAAAGGACAAAAAATCAAATAAATAAATAGCTATGAATCATATTTACCCAAAAAGAACGTGTAAATCATGAAGTTGATGAAGGAATCATATTTGGGGAACTTTGACTAATTTAGAGTAAGTTGGTATACAGAAGATACCAAGGGCTGTTACCCAAATTTGATTAAGAAATTTTAATTCCTTAGTAGTTAAACAAAGTTATAAATTTTTTTTTTCTGCGCTCGTGAGTCGCGACTCTAAACAAGACAACGGAAGTTTGCAACAGGAATATGTTTTTTTCCACAAAAATGGAAGAGGCATCTTTGGTGCCCTTTGCAGACTGACCCTGAAAGACACCATTCATATTTTGTAATTAATTACAATAAACATCAAACAAGTAAGTAAATTAATTGGTATGGAATTATTTCACTATAATTAGAGATATAAAATTTGAGTTCTGAACATACAATTGTGTTGAGAATTTAATAAGAAAATTTGGTGGCATTATCCTAGCTTATTCGAACCGAATTAGTTGAATAATTGATAAGTCGATGACAACATTTAATAAACTAAATTAAATTAATTGCAATACAAGGCAATAGTTTTATATATTATGATATTTCGCCCTTATTTTTGCCTTGGTAGACTCTGTTTTCTCTAAACATAATTTTCAAAATTAAAAATAATTGTTTTTTTTCTTTCTAAAACTTCTTTTTTTGGTATAATGACTCTAATTAATTTTTTGAGGCGAGTCAGACACCCCAATATCTCATAAGATTCGACTCTTAAAATAAAAGGATCAGTGGAGCCTCTTTCATTTCGGTAGGTATTCCTTGGTTTTGAGTAAGCACTCTTTTGTCTAGTTTACACAATATCCAGTACGGACTAAACGAACGGTGAGATAATATAAATTGTAAAGAAGTTCAACCAAAAAGCTTAAACGACGAGGATTGAATCCATGACACTAAGGTTGTGATATCATGCAAAGAATCAATTCAATCCAAAAGCTTAAGTTGTCAAGTGAAGACCTTTTTATTGATTTTCATATTAATAATTTTTATATTTTCTAACACGACATATCACACAAGAGCTATTGGACTTGAAGGATAAATAATACACAGACCCATGTACATGTGCTAACAAACTCCATAATACTTAATTATCTATTAAATAAATGAGGGTGATGATAATTGAATCCGTGACACTAAGGCTCTAATACCATGTTAATAACCATTTTAATCCGAAAACTTAAGCTGTTGAGTGAAGTTATATTAATGGATTTTATATTTCTTTATAGCATGGTTTGATCTGTGAAGATGAATTGGTCTAAATGTTTTGTAGAAAGGCTAGATGAGTCTCTAGTAGGAAAGCAGTCAGAGTAAAAGGACATTCCATGAGGATATGAGCACTACAACAAACCATATATTTTGAGGCGGTTTTTCCAATATTCTAAGGCGGTTATAACCGCCCTTGATTTCTTTGGTAGGCGGTTCTGGAACTGCCTCAGTTACCACTGTCGCGATGCTATCTAGGGCGGTTAAATGAAAGCGCTGGAGGAACCGCTTACAGATAAATAGAGGCATACACACCGGCGGTCATTAACGCCTCAGTAAGAAGAACAAAATTTTGGTGTACAATCAAGGGCGGTTCATTAACCGCCTCTGTATATCATTAAGCAGGCAGTTCTACTAACTGCCTCAATATAATTTTTTTAGGCGGTTTATAAAACCGCCTCAGTATAAATTTCTAGGCTGTTGATCCAACCGCCTCTGTTATTATTCTTAGGCAGTTTTACAAACCGCCTGCTAGCAATGGGCTGAGTTTAAAGCAATGCATATATAGGCAGTTTGATTGAACCGCCTGTGGTTTAATATAATTTTTTTTTATATATTTATTGTAATTGTATTAATGTACGTTCCTACAAAAGCCAGTTCATGTAATCTGTTTTATTTTAATTGTTGCATTTGAACAAATAATTTTAACATCCTTGAATTAAAAGCATTATATATATACATTCATCACAAGATTAAAAGCGAATAATTGCATACATTAACCAAAAACATACAACAAAATGTTTAACAACCATACAAAGTGTTGCAACTGTTATGTAAAATCCTTCAACAAATCCCACATGATAATGACAAAAAAGCAACAACAATATCCGCTTACCAAAAAAAAAAAAACATCAGTATCCAACATCAATGACTACATCAAATATTCAACTTTATGGTGGTGGAATTTGAGGGGATGAGTTTATTCCTTCACAATTTGGGTCATAACTTGCATGAGATGATCTTCTAACCCCTGGAGAGTTCAAATCTGCTACCTGATACATTGGGAGAAAAATCACTATAAGTGTCCTTGATAAAGCTGATTTATGTGTCAATGAATTTAACAAAGTAACAATAAAGAAAGCTACCAAGAAGAACAATAATTTACTCTAAGTGTATTTATTTTACATCCCTAACTTTAATCCACTTCCATCGTGCTGCAAACGACAAATAGAGGATTGATGCTGCTAAGGACAATTAGAGGATTGATGCTGCCAACGAAAAATTTTAACTTTTTCTTTGATGACAGAACGCAGAATAGAGAATTTGAAAAAAAAAATTGCAGCACAGAGAAGAAATGCATAATCTCTTCTCACTTTTTCAACCAAGCTAGACATAATCATAGAAAGAATAGAGAACACAAACAAGTTAACCATGATAAGGAGCTTTGGTTTGCCACTTAAAGAAGAGAAGAAAATGAGAAAAAATTTATAGAAAATTTGAAAAAAAAAAATTGCAGCATAGAGAAGATATGCAGAATCTCTTCTCACTTTTTCAACCAAGCCAAACACAATCATAGAAAGAATAGAGAACACAAACAAGTTAACCATGAAACATAAATGACTTGTTAACCACACAATAAAAGCACCCACAACCAGTTAGCACTGCAGAACATATATCATCAACAACAATGGCAGAATTTAAACAATAGCATTTTATACTACTATATCATCAACAATACCAGTCAGAACTACAGAACATATATATGAAACAAATATATATGCTAAATATCCAGTCTTCAAAAAAAATTAGTCCATGCATATCCAACACAAATTGAACCAACTCTAATTCCAAAGTATTTATTATTTTACAACTCAAGATTTACCTCATTTAAGGAAATATGAGAAGGCTGTTGAGCATTCAAATGTTGCATAACAGAAGCCATTTGTGCTTTCAAGGAATCAAGTTCTCCCATTTTTCCTTTTAAAGTGTCAAGTTCCTGTTTCGTGGCATCATATTCTGCTTGCGAAGGACCACCAGAAGAAGAAGAAGAAGATGCAGAACTTCTACGGCGCTTACGCATTTGAGTTATAACCACTCCATACCCCATTCCTCTAACTCGCCCCGGGTGCTCCTTCCCAAACACTGTCTCAAATGCATCATCTTCAGAACTTGGCTCATCTATCTCCACTTGTAATTGGTCCTACAATAAAACATAAAAAAATTTAATTTAACAAATTTACTATAGCTTCCTAATTCACCAACAAAATACATACATTCTTTTCTCTAGCTTCTTCACAAATAAAATTGCCATCCCTTTTCGTATGCCCAATGGTCCACATCTCCCCCCTACTAAATGTGCGTCCATGTTTTTGTTCCTAAAGCAATGTCAGTATAGTAAATGTTAGTTCAATTCATAAATCTGAAATATATAAAAAAAAGTTGTAATTAACATAAATACCAGGTCGTATTTTGTCCTTGCATAGCTTTTTGATCCAAGTGTATGCATAATGGTCTGCTTTGCTCTATTTCTAGTATTTATCTCACTATATTTCTGCATTGTCCAACAAGGCTTATTTAAAATGAGGTGAAGTAAACCAAATTAAGAAAATACAGGCATGCTTATGTCATTACCTTGGCTTTATCACTTAACTTATGTTGTAAAAAACCAGCCCATTGTTCTCTGGTCAGACCATCAGGATAATTCTCAAGATTTTGCTCATAACTTCGATCTTTATGATAATAATAATTGCACAGCCTCCATCTATTATCCTTCCATTTCTTTCCCATACTTCCCATACAATATTCGTAGTGGTAATCCATAAAAACATTAAACTTTTTCTACAATATGGATAATATAAAAAATCAATTCACAATAATTTAACCTTAGTAAATGAAATTGAAAGGAAAGCTTTGAATATTTATGACACCCTTCATATAATGGTTGTTCCCCTTCTCTTGCTAATTGAAAAAATTCCTTGTCTCGATTTACTTCTTCATAATTTGTTCCCCCCCCTTGGGCAAAGTTTTCATCCGACCCAAATTGTATGTCACTGTCACGTTGCCTATTTATGCCAAATGCATCATTGATCATGTCCAACATTGGATCTACATCAACATTCTGGTCTCCTGCACCCTGTGACTCAGCTCGGCTAGCAACATTACTAGTTGACCCCTCATTTGACTCTCCATGATAGAACCAAAATGTGTATCCTTCAGGGAATTTCTTGCACAACAAATGATCATACACTGTCTCTTTTGACAACCACTTTATAAAACCACAAGGCGAGCAAGGGCATAAGATTTTTCCTTCAATTGCACTATGTTGAAAAGCAAAATCAATAAATCTCCTGACTCCTTCACCATACTCAATTGAATTTCGCGGTTTTGTAATCCAAGACTTATCCATTCACTCTGAAAATAAGGCAAGTAGAGGATAAGAAAGCAGGGGAACCGTGTTTAGGAAGCGAGAGAAAATAAATAAAAAAAACTCAGCCCTTGACTCTATAAATATCAAAGACCTTGATTGTTAAAAGGGGCTTTCTTTTAGGTTGGTTGGGAAGTTTTCAAAAGGGAAAGGTAGTGCAAAAAAGGAAAAGAACAGAAATACTGAAAGAGAGAAATGAAGGATTTTTTAGGAAGACGGCAGATTTCTAAAACAAAAAATTTCTTTGATAGAAAGGGAAAGAAAGAAAAAAACCTAGAAACCTCTAACGCCAACGTGTTACTGCTGCCGCTGCTACAGTCATGGCACCACTTGGTGATATTTTTCCACTGTGAACTTCTTTTACGATTGCCGCAATGGATTTCAGGAATGGAAGGCCACTATATAGGCTTAGAAGATCATGTAACTTTTCAACGAAAGAGGAACAGTGTCCTACCAATTCTAATAATTTACCAAATAAATATCTTAAGACTGAGAAAAATAGTTCCAGAATTAACAAAACAACACCTATCACAAGGAATAATATGAGAAACAGATAAGCAAGTATACTAAATATGTCACAGCATGGAGTCTGAGTCCCATGTGACTCAGGCTCGGATTGAGTCTCTGGCTGATGCACACCCTCAGAGTCAGAATTACCAGGGCGCACTGATAATGAGATTAAGAATTATTGGAGGACTCAAATGAGGAAGAAGGCTCAAGAGAAAAAGAGGGGAGGAGCAGTTTCATCATCACCAACACCTTCTAGTGTTTAGTCCTCAATATAATCAAACAATCATTCTGTGGATTCACATGCTTCCAAAAAGGCTGGGGAAGAAAGCTTTTATGACACTGGAGGTCCTAATCTGATAGGCTCAACCCAAGTTAAGGTGGGAGAAGATCAACAAGGTGAACAAGGTTTCTCTATGGATGATATATGGAAAGATATTGATCTTTCTTCAGAAGATAACATTTTGCAGCAGTGAAGAGAGTTTGTTATTCCCAACAAGTGACCCTTATTTTTCCAGCTATGCACAAGGTAGTGCATTTCTAACTGGCTAGTCAGAATTCTTTATCCAAGTTGTAATAAACTCGAGTACAACTATAGTCTATACTCAAGTTGTAATAAACTCAAGTACAACTATAATCCAAGACTTATCCATTCAATAGGGTAGGGAGTTGGTATGTTCTGAATGTAAAATATCAAGCACTTGTTTACATGTGAGTTTTAATCTGATCTACACTTGTACCAATAAAAGCTCTTTTTTTTTACTTAAGCCCCATTTGAATTCCTAGTCCATGGTTCAAGAACTTCTGCACTACCTCCCCAAACATGGGGAACTAAATATATTACGCTAACATGCGAAGTTCATTCCTTGTCTATTCCCTGTTCTCCGTTCCTTATCTATCATTCAGAACTCTTTCACAAATTGCACCTAAGGAGAGCTAATCATTATTCTACTATTTTTTTTTATAATACAATAATATTATTAGGTTTGAATCTATAATCTCATGACATGCAAGTACTGGATCACTCCTAATAACTTGGGTAGGAACAAAATACCCACCCAAGTTAGCGAGAATTTAAATTGACATACCCCATTGAACAAACAGATACTGTAGAAAAACTGAATAATGGGATGGACAAAACTTGGTGGGGAAGGCCATGGATGTGGGGTACAACCAAGACGTTCTGTCCAAGTTAGAGGAGGTTGTGTCTAAGTTGAAGTCGGAGGGATATGAACCTGATCTCAATCAAGTTTTTCTAGATATTGAAGACCATGAAAAAGAGAGCCATCTAACTCTTCACAGTGAGAAGATGGCTCTTGCCTTTGGACTGTCGACTATCTCACAAGGCATTCCCATTCACATAGTGAAAAATTTAAGAATTTGTTGTGATTGTCACACATTCATGCAGATGGTTTCAAAAATCTACAACCGGTGAATTATTGTCAGAGATCAAAACCGTTTTCATCATTTTGATAAGGGTTGTTGTTCCTGCAGAAATCATTGGTAACTTTGCCATGTTGTGGTATCATGATGAGTTCATATTACCTAGGAAAATACCATCTACCATAATGATGTCTTGACAAGGACCAAAAATGGTCGACTAGAGCTTGCATTTGTTTGGGTTCAGTTGACACTTTAACAGGATGGTTATGTAATTTTCAAGTACCAACTACGAAGTCATGCCGTAAAAGAGTATATACAGTAAAAGAGTATATTTTCATTTATATCCCACATAAATACAAAGGAACCACTCAAGAACTGAATAATGGGTACTATTTTATTGTTGATAAAAACAATGAGCAAACGGCGCACAGAAACAAACATAGGAAAAAACATCAATTGACAGAAAAATGCAACATGAATAGGCAAAAAATACAACACCTCTATGCTTGCTTTTTCATTTCCCCAGTTCATAAATACTGAGAACTCAAATAAAACCATGGCTCGAACCTCAAACCCGAAAACAAATAAGAAAAATTAAAAAGGGGGTACTCAAACAAAACAACACAGGGAAATAGCAATATGAAAACAAAAGGGCTTGTGGAAAACAAAAGGAATAAAATCGAACATGCAAAAGAAGTTTATGACTGCAGAGAAAAAGGAAAAAAAAAGGAAAGAAAATGTAGAAGACTTCGAATGCAAAAGGGCACCTGAGTAGTTCAACTGATTGTTGTCGACAACAGCAACTCTTCGAGCAACCGAGAGAACGCCTTTGAGAGCAACCGTGGGAACACCACCAGCAACCGGTGAGAACGTCCTTCACCACCGGTGAGCACAGAGAGAAATTTACAAAAGGTAAAAAATGGAGCTTTCAATTTCAAGAGAAATGACCTAAACCCTAATGAAACTGAAAGGAAAGATAAAAAAAGTTACTCTTATTTTTTCACGAGGAGGGAATCAAGCGCGCCTAATGAAAATGAAAGAAAAACTTGTTAAATAAGACATAAATATTGCATTACTTGTTTACAATTTCTAGTTGGATTAGTGGTTTCAAGAAGACCCTCAACGAGGATGGTGCAGGTTCGATTCCTCTTACCCAACTTTTTTTGTTTTTTCCGATTCTTCATATCGAGGCGGTTTGACTAACCGCCTGTGTATTACATAAATTTCAGGCTAATTTTACAAACGCCTACAAGACCGCCTCCTTGTTCAACAAATGCATGCGGTTACAAAGAAACCGCCTGAGTAATATCCTTATTTTGAGTCGGTTTACTAAAATGCCTCTACAACCGCCTGCGAAAATAATTTAGAGGCCGTTCTCTTGAGACCGCCTCAGATATTCCGTCGCAGTATACATTTTTTCTTGTAGTGGAGCCATAAGCTCCTATGTCTGATCACAGATAAAACATCATCCTTTGTTGCTACCTCTATTGATAACATTTAGATTTAAATTTATAACTTCATGAAAATTATTCAAATTTCTCACTACTAATTGATTTCTTGTGACTTTAAGTATATGGGTTTTAGTAGATAAAATATTTGTGTTTTGGCACCACATCTATAAGATACTCAATTTTTTTTTTCATGTACATAGAATTTGATATGAATGGAAGATAATATGAAACAAAAAACATGAAATGCTATCTTCGAGGGAGAGTACCTCCTAAACCAAACAATTGTTCAAAATATTTATTTTGTGCCATCATTATCAATAAACCAGTGTTTTATACAAGCACTAGCCAACAACAACAAACGGGGAAAATAACAGAAAAATAAAAGGAATAACAAAATACAAAATAACAAACTTCCTAATTTCCCTCAGTTTTCTAACAACCTCATAATTATCCATTTGTATCATTCCACACCCCTTAACAAACACCTTGTCCTCAAGGTGAAAAATTAGGCTTTCTAAAATTCTTTTTGTAGATACTCCAATGTGGAGAAGATTGTGCATAATCTCTTCTAAAATTTGTCAGCTCATTAAAAGCACTATGTGAGCTTTCACCTCGATGTGATGCTTCATTTTCACCTGGCTTCTCAACTTGGTCGCAAAACTGGTGACTTCTATCCCCAGTTTACAATCCAAATTCTCTCCCCCTTCACCATTATTAACCTTCCTTTCATGTTTTTGACTTCTCCTCTTATTTCTTCTACTGCGCTTTCTCCTGTAATACCTATGGTGGTAAGTCATTGGGTTTGGAATGTAAACTCAATTACCATCACTAGATCTAGGAAGCCAAAAGGAAACACTTTGATTAATAGCCACTAGCTCTGCATCCATGTCTATACATTTGGTGACTATAGAAGTAAAAACAATCTTATAGGAACATTGTAGATTGGAAACATGGTAGGAAATGGAAATGTTGCTCCAAATGCAAATGGTAATAAACCATGGTTATCAACAGAGTAACTTCCAGAACTAGTATACTAAGATGAACTACCAGAACTGAAACCACCATTAGGAGCAATTTGTTTGTCATGATCAAAATAAAGTATCACCATATTGTAATTAACTGGTTCAGTAACATCTTCCTGAGTGTGACACTTGGTAATTTCTCACAATCACCAATACACCCTATTTAAGAGTGTGAAATCCATCAATTTAACATACATACAATATATTCAAACACCATGCAATCAAATTCACACCATAATTAATACATGAACTTACCCATCCTAATGAGCTACTCAAGCCTCATGGCTCCCTCCATTGGTTGGTCACTCAAGGATTATCCACTTGCCTCAATTATGGCAATCAGATGGACAATTCAATCATCCAACCAAGCCATTGTTTTCAATGCAAGAAAATTCTTAATTTCAAGCATAGATTTCTTCAAATGTCAAAATATACTAAAATGACAATCTAAACTCACTTCTTCGATTTATTTTTTCATTCCTAACAACATTTCCAAAGGAATTTAGCCTTAATCTTACTCAAACTCATAAAACCCATAAAAACACTATTAATTATCTTGAACCTCTAGACAACTCCATGAAAACTAGGTTGGAGAAGTGGAAACTTACCACAATAGGTCACACAACCAAGGAATAGAGGTCTCCTAAGCTCCCATGGATGAAAATGCCTCCAAACTCCTCAAATCACCAAGTGGGTCGAATTCTTGGGAGGAAGATATCTCACTCCGTAATGCTTCCCACTCAAAACCAATATGGGATTTGCAATGAGGGAAAGATTCTATATATTTTTGGCTTTGGAACAGATGGATTTGGTGAAGAATAAAGGAAGTTAGGGTTTTGGCTTTTCTCCTTCCTCTCTTGGTCTCTTGTCCATCGAAGAAAATGAAGAAATGGGAGGAGTGTTGTGATTTCTTTACACTTAACATAGTTAAGTTATCTTAACTAGGTATGAGGTCATCTATATAGTTAACTCTGTTTACTTCCAAACTTTACCCAAAGGTCTGTAATATTTTTCTAAGGATATTTTACTTTTACTTTTATATTTTGGGTATTTTCCCCACACCCATTTTTATCCTTTAATTCTCACTAACTGCACTTTTTGACCCAAAATGAGGCTTAATCCTTTTTATTTAAGTATTTTATTTAATTCATCCCAATAATGCATGATTAATTATTTAATCACATGCAATTTATTAAATACTTGGGTTAAGGATATTATAAATTACATTAATTATATATATATATATATATATATATATAGGGTTCACTTTTTCTATGGTCAATGTAGATAACTTATCTACAGTGAGCCCAAAACGACGTCATTTTGAGGCGGAAATCAAGGTATTTTTGTAATTAAGTTTATTACAGGGTTATAATCAATGATGAAAAAACCGGACCGGACCGGCTGGGTCGACCCGGAACCCGGTAAACCAGTCACCTGACCGGTCCGATTAGCTATTTGGATCGGGAGAGTAACAGACCCGATTTGACCCGGTATGACTCGTCCGGGTTTTGAGAGAACCGGTGACCCGGCCGGTTTTGAGTTAAACCGGTTGAGTCATGTATATTATTATTCTTTCTTTTTTTTAAAAATAAAAAATAAAAAACGACAACGTTGTCCATCACAAACCACAAACAAAGGCACAAACAAAGCACCCAATCCAAAAAAAAAATAGAGAACGACTGAGAATCATGAGATAGTAATCCATTGTAAATCAATTGAAGCAGCCTTTAAGATGATACCTTGAAGAATCGATTGGAACATGTAACCTTCTTTTTTGCTTTGTTGATTCTTTTTTGCTTTGGGTTTTCTCAGATTTATTCATCTCTTTCATTTTTTCTGCATAATCCAGATGAGAGTTTTTTTTATATATATTATGTCGAAGAAAAATTCCATTCCTTTCTCGATTTGTCAGTGATGAGATTTCGTTGTTTTGCAGTGTCTGAAACAGCCGCCGGTGCTCCTGGTATGTTTACTCAGCCCAGTCTTATTATGTGACACATTAATAACGTTATAGCCATTTAAATCTGAATACTTTGTGCCATATACAAATCTTTGAATTTCGTTCCAAATTAGAAATGGGGTCATATGTTCGATTAGTATAGTCCCAAAATGTCAAAAGGCATGTCCGTTTTTTGTTATTTTCTTTCTTCTGTGATTGGCTGTTAATCATCTAGATATTCCTTTCGCTGACAGCTTCTAGGAAGGTGATTCTTTTACATTACTTTTTTTTCTATTCTAATATGCATATTGTTGCTTAAGTAGACTCAGAATCAAGACTTTGATTATTGTTAACTTTTTATTTGCTTTGTTTATTTTTTTTGTTAGATTACTTTCCATCCAAAGAAAGTGGCTGTACCAAATACATGCATTTGGTGTTCTACACTGGTCTGATTTACATGATGAATGTTGCACATGAGCTTCACTTACTTGGTATCTGATTTAACAATTAACATTAGATTATTCAATATTAGGTGGGTTGTTTGAAACTTTCATGTAAATGAGTTTTTGTTTCGGGTGGGAATGGTTAAGGATGTCTTAGGAGGGGGTGATGTGAATGTGGGACTTCAGTCATCAGTTGATTGCTTTAAAATTTAAGAGTATTTCGTTATAATCTTTCATGATCTAATTTGATAACACACTGGATATTTCATGGTTATCCATAGAAACCTTCTCAATGTTTTGGAATGTTTAAGGACAGGACAAATATTATATGTTTGTTGGATCTTTTGTTGGAAAATATTGCGTGATTTATTGTGTTTCAAATTAGAATATTTGGAATTGGTATTATATTTTACAGGTATTTGAGTGTGTTAATAGTTTTTTTTAATAAAAATTACAGATTTGTACATACTTACCGGGTCATGCGGTTGAACCAGTGACCCGGTACCTCGACCGGGTCGATGACCGGGCCAAGTTTAATAACATTGGTTATAATAGTCTTTTTCATTATAATTTTTTAATTTTTCAACCCAAAATGATGTCGTTTTGGGAGCGAATGTTGATAATTTATCTACATTCACTTTAGAAACATTACAGCAATATATATATATATATATATATATATATATATATATATATATATATATATATATATATATATATAGGGTCTGGATCATTTTACACTAGTGTAAGTCATATTCTCAATCTTGTCCGTTAATCCCACTTATATCTAAGGGATCTGATTTTTTTGTAATGTGAGCCACTGGATACAAGTGGATTAATGGTCAAGATTAAGTGTGAGACTTCTAACTCTTACACCGGTGTAAGAATATCCTACCTCATACATATATATATATATATATATATATATATATATATTGCATTTTAGTATGATGTTTAACAATCAAGTAAATAGGAAATCAACTTTGCATTTTGGATTAAGTTAGGTGATTAAATAAATTAAAGTGTGACGTTCTTGTTAAACCTCATGTTATGGATCTGTACCATATACCCGGGCAACTGTTATGGATCTGTACTTCAGGAACCCGGTAAGAAGGCCCAAACCGAAGGAGCCCATCCCCCTCAACCCGGAAATTACCAACGAATATTCCCTATTCAAATATCTGAAACGGGCTGTAGTTATGAAGACGTGATGACGTTATGTAACCTCTAATAACGGCCGACAAAGCATTGATGATCCCACGTCACTACAGCTCAGCCACACCAATTCAAATCGGAGGCAGCCCCTATAAATAGGAGGGCTCCTCAACAGAACAAGATAGCTGATTTTCAATACACACCACACACTATCATTATATTCATATACTCTGCAGTGATCAAGCAAGGCATAGGGATATCTCTTCCATAGATACCCCTGGTCAAGGCTATACGATCCAAAGCGATCAATCAACCCAACAAAGGTTGAACATCTCTGTCCATAGGACAGAACATTGGCGCCATCTGTGGGAAACGAACCCACGACCCACGTCTACATCATGGTGGTTCACACAAGAAGCAACAGCCAACCTAATCCACCTCTGGAACCAGTTTTGGAGGAAACAAACCAACCTCAACGCCAGAGGGATGATGTGATGAACCACGATCATGTCCATATGAGTGAAGACATATCAGATTCTGCCTCTACTCCCTTGAGGCATATCCAACGCCAGACCAATATTCGGATGAATCCACCGGAACAAGCCAGAGAATTGGCAGCCAATATCGTCCGATCAACCAATCCAGAAGAATCGCGGTTGGCTCCCACAGCTCTTACGGTCATTCTACAGCACATGACGGAGATGGAAGACCGCTCTAACCGCCAACGTCGATGCTTTCGATACCGACATGTACATCAGAGGAATTGATGAACCTCTCATATCCCGGATATTTGCAATCACCTTGACTGGAGCGGCGCAGGCATGGTTCTCCACCCTCCCTGCAAATTCCATCAGTTCATTTGATGAATTCGGTCAGCGTTTCCTCTTAATTTCGCCACGAGCAAGAAACACCCTAAATCCGAGTTCGCACTCGGTAAGATACGACAAAATCCTGGGGAAACCCTCCAAAAATACCTTAATCGATTCAAAGACGCCGCGCTACAAGTTCCCAACTTGCCAGAGAACGTTCATGTTCACCTTATTGTCGCCGGTTTGGACGGATCATCAAGATTGGCCAAATCAATATACAAAGACCCAGTCAAGACACTAGAAGAGTTCAGAACTCGATCTAAGAAATACTTAGAACTCGAGCAGATGGAGATAGCCAATGCCCAACCAGATGAAGCAAAGGGCACACTTCTGAAAGATAAAAACCCATTGCCACAACACCGGGATCGTAACGATTTCCGGAAAAAAGAAAACAGGCCGCGCATCCCGGATTCCAGAGATCGGATGGGGAAATATGACAAATATACCCCGCTGAACGCCCCGAGATCGCAAATTTGGAGAGAGGTGGCCATGACGGACATGCGAAAAGTGGAAAGACCCCGGCCTATATTTAACAGAGGCGGACTCGACAAGTCAAAATATTGCGCATTTCATGACGGACCCGGTCACACTACCGATCAATGCTGGGATCTCAGAGATGCAGTAGAGAAATTTGTAAGAGATGGCCGACTAAGGCAATATGTGATCCAAACACAAGGAGGCAAGAATAACAAAAGAAAATTTGACAACAGTCAGAGAAACAGGAATCTGCAAGAAGGTAAGACCCCAGAAAACAACACTTCCGGGAAAGGTCCCAGTCAGGATGAATTCCCAGAAGTAGCCTTTGAATGCAACGTAATAAGCGGAGCCCTTGGAGGTGGGGGTGACACAATGAACGCAAGACGAAAATACCTAAGGGAAGTCTTCTCCGTCAGAGACCATCCCAATTTCAGACAGGCACAGCGAGAACAGGAACCTCCTTTGCTATATTTTACAAAAGAAGACATGCGAGGAATAATGCCTGGACATGTCGATGGACTTGTCATCGCAGGAACTATAGTCAACTGCCGGGTCAAAAAAATCTTCGTTGATGCCGGAAGCAGTGCTGATATCATATTATGGGACGCATTCAAAAAAATGCATCTCGACGTAGAAGACCTGCACCCTTGCAGAACTGAGCTAATCGCCTTCAATGGGCAACACACCACTCCCAAAGGATACATAGATCTAAGATTAACGTTGGGAACGAAGAACGCGTTCAAATCAGAACGCGTACGGTTCATAGTAGCCGACTTCCCCTCAGAATATAATGTGATTTTAGGTCGACCCACAATACATGAATGGGATATGCTGGTATCCACCAAGCACCAAAAGATCAAAATGTTGAGTAGTACCAATGAAGTCATCACAGTCTGCGGTGATCAAAAAGAATCTCGAGGCTGTTATTTCGACACAGTAAAGGAGACAAACCCCCCCCGAACCCATCCAGGAGATAAATACATCCCCAACACCGAAGGGATGAAGGAAGGCAAGAGGAAAGCGGTTAACGTTGTTGAACTAGATATGAGGGAAGACACAGTCCCACGCCCCGAACCCGATGGAGAGTTGGAAGACTTAACCCTGGGGGACAAACCCGGTCAATGCACTCGAATTGGCAAGTCCACTGATCCTTCCCTCAAAGCAGAAATTGCGGAGTTTCTCAGAAACAACAAAGATGTCTTTGCATGGACATCGTCTGAAATTCCGGGTATTGACCCAGAATTCTGTTGCCATAAATTATCAGTCTATCCTGGATCAATGCCGATATCCCAGAGAAAAAGGAAATTAGGACCAGAACGACAACAAGTTTTGGCAGATCATGTCAAGGAACTGCTGGAGGCGGGTTTCATTCGAGAAATACAATACACCACATGGCTGGCCAATGTGGTGATGGTCAAAAAGCCAAACGGCAAATGGAGGGTTTGCACCGACTATACAGACCTAAACAAAGTTTGCCCCAAGGATTCATACCCAATGCCCAATATAGACCAGCTGGTCGACAACTCGGCTGGTTTTCAACTCTTGTCCTTCATGGACGCATATTCGGGATACAACCAGATCCCAATGTATCCTGAGGACCAGGAGAAAACCGCCTTCATTGCTGAAAAGGCGAACTATTGCTACAACGTAATGCCATTTGGTCTAAAAAATTCAGGAGCCACGTACCAAAGAATGATGAACAAGATTTTTGAAGATCAGTTGGGAAAGAATGTTGAGGTCTACATTGATGATATGATTGTCAAGTCTTTCTGTGCGGCAATGCACATTAAGGATTTGGAACAAACTTTTAACAAGCTCAGAACCTACAGCATACGCCTTAACCCGGCCAAATGCGCATTTGGCGTTCCAGCAGGCAAATTCTTGGGATTCATGTTAACTCACCGGGGAATCGAAGCAAATCCGGAAAAGTGTAGAGCAATTCTGGATATGAAGGAACCCCAAAATAAAAAAGAAGTACAACAATTAACGGGCAGAATCGCGGCTTTAACGCGTTTTCTTCCCAAGTCGGCGGAAAAGGCCCTCCCATTCTTCAAACTACTAAAAAAGGAAGCAACAGCGGATTGGAACCCGGAATGCCAACAGGCATTTGCTAAATTGAAGC
>JAVKPL010010682.1:0-44919 GCA_032173675.1 Gastrolobium villosum
GCTCCTTTGGAAAGTTTAGTTTTGATTCTGAAAGGCCCTTCCCATCTTGGAGCTAGCTTCCCCTGCGAGGCATTCCGTCCTCCTATGTCCACCCTGCGTAACACCAATTCTTTTGCTTCAAATGACTATGGTCTCACTTTTTTATTGAATCGGTTAGCCACAAGTTGCTTGGCCACATAGTTTCTGCAGTGTGCCATAGTCCGGATCTCGTCAATCAGATCTAGCTCGACTGCCATCTTGTCATTGTTGTCTTTTTCTGTTTGCGCAAGAGTTTGAATCCTTCTCCAAGATGGTTCACCTAGCTCCACTGGAATCATAGCTTCACACCCATATGTTAATTTGAAGGGGGACTCTCCCACAGAGGTTTGAACTGTGGTTCTATAGCCCCATAACACGTAATAGAGCTCTTCTACCCATTTACCTTTAGCGGACTGCTCCATACGTCGGCGTAATCCTTCAACTATGATTTTATTAGTCGCTTCAGCTTGACCATTTGTCTGAGGGTGTTCAACCGAAGCAAATCTGTGTCGGATATGAAACCCGGCCATTAGGCTTTGAAACCCTTTGCTGGTGAACTGGGTTCCATTGTCCGTTACAATTTCAGCTGGGATCCCAAACCGGCATATTATGTTTCTCTCTAAGAAACGCTGGATTCGGGCCGAAGTGATGGTAGCGATTGGTTCAGCTTCAATCCACTTAGTGAAATAATCAACCGCGACTATTAGCCACCTAAGCTGACCTTCTGCTGCCGTAAACGGGCCCAAGATATCCATCCCCCATTTATAAAATGGCCATGGAGCCGTGATAAAACTCAGCTCTTCAGGTGGAGCCAGCAAGTTTTTGCCATGCTTTTGGCATTCATCGCACCTTTGCACGTGATCCTTCGCATCACTCGCCATGGATGGCCAAAAGTAGCCGGCCCGGAGTGCTTTCCGAGCTAGGGCTTTCCCTCCGACGTGCTGGCCATTAATCCCTTCATGTATCTCGGATAGGACATATTGTGCTCTATCCGAGTTTAAACATTTTAACAAGGGAGAGGAGATCCCCTTTTTATACAATTGCCCTTCAAGCATGGTATATGATGCTGCATCTCGGATGAGTTTTCTGGCTTCTTCTTTTCCCGTAGGCAAAGCTCCCCTTTCAAGGTATGCAATGAGATTGCTACGCCAATCATCTATCTGCGAGATTTGCATTATGCAGGTTGGCTCAGGAATATTCTGCTCTATCACGGTTCTGTAGTTGCCCCATCCCTTTGTACTAGCTAGCTTGGATAATATATCCGCCCTGCTGTTTGCATTTCTTGGGATGTGGCTGATTTCAACTTTCTCGAAATGTGCCATTATCTGTTTGGCGTGGTCTAGATACTTTACCAGCAGGGGTCCTCTTGCTTGATAATTTCGATTTGTGAAGTGACCAGTTGGGAATCACTACAAATTCTAATTTTTCGGGCTCCAAGCTCCTTAGCCTGAAGGAGGCCGGCTATGAAAGCTTCATACTCTGCCTGATTGTTAGAGGTCTCGAAATCCATTTTCATGGAATATTCTACTGCAACTCCATCTGGATTTTCTATTATAACTCCTGCTCCACTTCCCTTTGAATTGGAAGATCCATCCACGTATATTGTCCACTTATCCGGATCGTCAGAAGAGATGTGCGTAGCCGAGGTGAGCTCCCGAACAAAATCGGCCAGAGCTTGCGATTTGATCGCCTTGCGGTTTTCAAATGTTATATCAAATGCAGATAACTCTATTGCCCAGCTCATCATTCTGCCTGCTAGGTCGGGCTTATGTAATACTTGCCGAATTGAAAAGTCTGACCGAACCAGGATCTTGTGGGCTTGAAAGTATGCCCGAAGTCTTCGAGCTGAGGTCAGGAGTGCGAAAGCTATTTTCTCCAACCGTTGATATCGAAGTTCTGCCCCCTGCAAGAGCCGACTTACAAAGTAGATCGGTTGCTGACCTTCTTCGTCCTCTCTTACCAGAACCGAGCTAACGGCCAGGTCCCCAACTGACAAATATAAGATTAAAGTTTCCTGCTCTTTTGGTTTGGCCAATACGGGAGGGGAGGCTAACCTTCTTTTAATTACTTGGAAAGCAACTTCACAATCTGCATTCCATCCATACTGCACCTCTTTTCGTAGTAGCTTAAAAAATGGCAGAGCTGTTTCCGCCGACCGGGGTAAGAAACGGGTGAGAGAAGCCAGTCGCCCAGTTAACTGTTGTATTTCTTTTTTATTCTTTGGTGCCTTCATCTGTAACACGGCTCCACATTTATCCGGGTTTGCTTCTATACCTCGGTGGGTTAACATAAAGCCCAAAAACTTTCCCGCGAAAACTCCAAAAGCACATTTTGCTGGATTCAAACGGATGCGGTGCTGTCGTAATTTGTTGAATGTTTGCTCCAGATCTTGAACATGTGTTGCCATGCCAGCTGACTTGACTATCATGTCATCAATATATACCTCCACATTTTTGCCTAGCTGATCTGAGAAGACCTGATTCATCATTCTCTGATACGTGGCTCCCGAGTTTTTTAACCCGAAAGGCATGACATTGTAACAGTAATTTGCTTTTTCTGCAATAAAGACAGTTTTCTCTTGGTCGTCGGGGTGTAGCGGAATTTGATTGTATCCTGAGTAGGCATCCATAAAAGACAAAACTTGGAATCCAGACGAACTATCAACCAGCTGATCAATGTTAGGCATCGGGTACGCATCTTTTGGACATACCTTATTCAAATCTGTGTAATCTGTGCATACCCTCCATTTTCCGCTTTGCTTCTTAACCATCACCACATTAGACAACCAAGTTGTATACTGTATTTCCCGAATGAACCCTGCTTCCAGTAACTCTTTCACATGGTCTTCTAAAACCTGCCGACGCTCTGAGCTGAGATTCCTTTTCTTCTGGGCTACCGGTTTTGATCCCGGATACACAGATAGCTTATGGCAGCAGAATGCGGGGTCAACCTTCGGGATATTTGATGATCTCCAAGCGAAGACGTCATGGTTACGGTTAAGGCAAGCAGCTAGGCAACTTTTGTCATCCTGCTCCAAGTCTTTGCCGATCTTGGTGACCTGTCCCGGTTCTCCAATGTTTATCTCCTCTAGTTCGCCTTCCGGTTATGGTCTCGGCATTTGTTCTTCATCCCTCATATCAAAATCTACCATGTGAACTGACCTGTGTGGTGTTGGGTTACGGCCGGGATGCCTGGTTGCAGCCGAAGTACTGGGGTCCCTCGTTACCATCCGGACAGATCTGAAATAGCAGTCCCGAGATTCCTTTTGGTCCCCAGCTATGGTGAGCACCGTACCCTGCTTGGAGATCATTTTGAGCTTTTGGTGTTTGGTTGAGATTAACATATCCCAATCGTGAATGGTTGGCCTTCCCAGAATCATATTGTATTCGGAAGGAAAGTCAGCCACAATAAACCTCACCCTTTCGGACCTGTATGCCTCCTTGGTGCCTAATGTCAGCCTTAAATCAATGTACCCTTTTGGGATGGTGTCCTGGCCATTAAACGCAATTAAAGCCGTGTTACAAGGCTTCAAATCTTCCTCATCTAGGTTCATCTTCTTGAAGGCCTGCCATAGAATTACATCGGCGCAACTCCCATTTTCCAAAAAGATTTTCTTGACCCTGCAATTCACCAGCGTTCCGGTGATTACCAAACCATCTACATGGCCTGGTATCATATCCTCCAGTTCTTTCCTTGTGAAATATAGTAACGGTGGTTCTGGCTCTTCTTCTTTGAACTTCGGACGTTCTCTAATGGAGAGCACCTCCCTAAGGTATTTCCTTCGGGCATTCATAGTATCTCCACCACCACCAAAAGCGCCACTGATAACATTGCACTCGAATTCCGGCTCCTAGAACTCATCGTCATCGCGAGCTTGCTTTTTACCACGACCCTCATCTTTGAACTTCTTATCGTTGGACTGGTTAACAAACTTGCCTCCTCTTCTCTTCCGATTCCTCCATCCCTGAGTTCGGATGAGGTACTGACGCAATTTTCCTTCTCTAATATATTTTTCAATTGCATCACGAAGATCCCAACATTCATCCGTGGAGTGACCCGACCCGTCATGGAACGCACAATACCGGGATTGGTCCAGGCCAGCCGGGTGTTGTAATGGCCGGGGTTTCTCCACCGCTTTCATTTCTGTGGAAGCCACCTCGCGCCAAATCTGTGACCGGGGAGCATTCAACGGGGCGTATTTCTCATACCGTCCTCGGGTTGGGAACCTCTCTTCTGGCTTTTCCCCCCGTAAATCACCAGGCTTCCGGGCTCCCAGTTTGTCCCCTTGACCCGGATGATACTTTTGGTCAACATTCTCCAATTCCATTTGCTCGAGCTCTAAGTACTTTTTAGAACATGTGTTGAATTCCACTAAGGTCCGCGGTGGTTCCTTATAAATTGATTTGGCAAGTCTAGAGGTGCCATGAAGTCCGGCGATCACCAGATGTAAGTGAACATTTCCTGATAATCCTGGTACTTGGAGGGCGGCTAATTTGAAACGATCTAGGTACCTCTGCAGGGTCTCACCGGGCTGTTGTTTAATTTTGCCCAAGGCGAATTCGGATTTTGGTTGCTTTTTGCTAGTGGCAAAGTTTAGCAAGAACCGCCCACCGAATTCCTCAAAAGATCGAATGGACCCCGCAGGCAATGATGAAAACCATGTTTGTGCCGCCCCTGTCAATGTTGTTGCGAAAAGTCTAGTAATCAAAGGCTCCTCTATACCTTTGATATACATAGCCGTGTCAAACGCATCCAGATGCACCTGCGGATCCTGCGTGCCGTCATACTTGACCAACTCAGATAAATTTAGATTGTCTGGATAGGGAGCCTCCACTATTTCGTTCGAGAAGGGGCCATCATTGTACAGCCCTCTATTGTACTTCCGCCTGTATACTCCCGCAACATCGTCCGGGTTACGGATCCTGGGTGCAGGTTGCCGGGGTCGGTGCATTTCAGCCGTATTGTCATCCGCTTGCATATCCTGTGCGCCCAATCGCCTAGGCATCTGGTTAGGAGCCGGGTTGCCCTGACCCCCTTGACGCGGCCCGTGCAAATGGGATCCCGGTGCATTAACTGCTGAAATTGGATCTACCAGGATTCCGGCTAGGGCAGGCTCCGAGTTTCGTTGATCTGCTATAGGAGGGCCCGAATGTCGTAGATCTGTAACCACGCGGTTGACGGCTCTGACAGGATCTGGGTTGGTCATCTGTCGTATCCGAGCCTCCAATTCGCGGATCTGCTCTGCATCCGCCTGTCGCTGTAATTCGCTCTGGCGTTCCCATTCCTCGATCCGGCGCAGGAGGGCATCCATGGCCAGATTCGGGCCTTGTTGGCCAGGATCATCAATGGGCTGCAACCCTTGCATATAAGGTGCATCGGGGTTGCAGGCTGGAGTGGATGCTGAGTCAGAGTGCACCTCACTGATATGCACGACATCTGGATCTGGGATCGGCGGTGGAAGATGATCATGATTTACTGTTTCTCGATCATTCCCCGGATCCGACATCAAAGGTTGACGAAAACCACTTCTTGTGGTCCTCACCATTGTTCCTTCCGGTAGATTAGGGTTCGTGGGTTCGATCCCCACAGACGGCGCCAATGTTCTGCCTGGGGCAGATGTGTCCAATCTAGGTTGGATGATTGATCTCGGATTCAAGTGTTTCTCTCTGGATATCTATGAGTTAGGTATCTAGGAGATTCATGGATCACTGACACTGACCAGGGCTTTCGCCATCAGAAGGTGTGTACGTGTGATGCTCAATGAGTAGGGTTAGATTGTGTGTACCTTGTTGCTCTACCTTCCTTATATAGCGCGGTTCTAGGATTTGCTTGGGTTGAACCGAAATGGAGAGTGGACCTTAGTCTAGCCCACAACAGAGTGAATGCTATAGGTAGAGATAAGGGAACCCTCTATGTGCAAAATCTATCACCTCTAACTCTCTAACAGTAGTTACACTATTCTAGCCTTTTTGTAGAGGCTCGGTAGCCGTTAACGGATAGTGGAACAACCCAGTTCGAGAAACCTGTATGTGGTGATCGTGGATGGAGTAATGGTGTCGAAGGAATTGTGGGTGACAGACCAACGACGCAGGCTGGAAGACTTGCGGGTAAATATAGAACGGATTCCTTCGTGATCACAGGGCTTCCGTGGTCGTTGGGCTTCCAATCTCGTCGGCTCCTTAACCGGTTATAGTTAGGAGAACCTATCCCGGAACAAACCCATTGATTATGAACCAACTAACTTAATTCGAATTGTTTTTTCTTACTCATTAGATTGGTTGGTTGAAAGAAATAAACACCCATAAGTTCAAAGTATACCATGAGAGAGAAGATGCCCAAGTATCCTTTCTACTTTTTAATATCTCACTGTCATTTTTTTTTTTTCTTAAAAATATTTATAGTTATCTATATATTGAGGTTATTTTAAGGCAGCCGGGACCATCATTTTTAGGTGGTCCCTTAGTGTAAATAGGAGGATAAAATGAGAAAAGTGAGAAATTAATAGGGGTAAAAAAGAAAAGAAAAAATTAATATTATGAAAGGGAGCACCAAAAGATCCGGTGTTCCTACAGCATATTAAATTTTTTCCTTTATATTAATGAAAATTGAATGCATGACGTAATATTGACTCACCAATTGTCATTTCTTTTCTCGTAAGACGTGAGCAGATTCAACAATCTCTGATGTAGCGTAACCAGTTCAACTCAATTGTAGAATCTCGAGTGAACTTGAATTGGCCCAAATTGCCTTTTTGTGTCAAAAGTCTTGTCAGTAAAATCACTATTGAAAAAATTCCCCAATCGATTTTAGGTTCACAAGTGATTCATCTTTCTAGGAAGAATATTATTGGGTTTTCTACAACTAAACCGGCCACGCTCGAATGATAAAAAAAAATTTATCATTTATCATTTAACATGACCAGAAAATTTTTCCTACACTTACAATATTTTATGGGGCTCGCAGCAAAAAAAAAAACTATAGCACGCAAAACGAATCTCTATAACATTACACAATCACCTTTCTTACAACATAACTCTTATAAAACCCTAAAAGAAATTACATCGGGGCGTATATCAAGAGGTACAATGCCAAGAAGGAAATTTTCATATTACTTTCTTACTCACTTTTTCATACATTTCTCCAATACAAATTAAACACAATACAAATTAAATACCTATGATGATTGATGACATGAAAAAAAAAAATATATATTAAAAATAAGTGTTTAATTTTCAATGGCAGTAGTATCTCTATCAAAGATGAGCTGGCCAAGAAGGTACCATCTATCGTCCACATTTGATAATTATTAATAAATGAGAAGAAACAAAATTACAGAATCCTACTGGTATAACTCAAGAACAAAGATCAATTCAGCTTAATAATAATAAAAAGAGTAAACATAAAATTACGCATATCTTTACATGCCGGCATAATTAAAGAATAAAGATGAATTCAACCATCAGCACACGAGACATCTTTTCACCAATAGTGACAATTATGAAATCAAAAGTTTCATTATCATTTTATTCCAAAAATAAGACAATTTAGAACAATATATATGATATATTCTAAAATCATAAACAATGAAATTCCAGGTGACAGTTACTTGAGCCCGCCACTCTAATAAATCATGCCTTTGATGACAAATTTTCATCCGAAATCTAAAATCGTTTTGGGATAAAATCCCAATGAGTAAATTTATTAAACAAAATTTGCTGCAGCAATTAGTCTAATGCTCGAAACTCTATAATTTTCATCGACATCTTAACCAATAATATTATAAGATGCTAAAAAAATTAACCGCCTCCAGATCCATACTTCTTGCCGAACACAATCACCTGTAACTTGTCGTAACCAGCAAGCACGCCAGCACCAGCAACTGCACGGAGGATGTTAGCACCAGCCCCCTTAAACAAGGACTTGGCACCCTCGTTCTTGAGGATTTGTGAGAATGCATCCATGGAGCTCTTGTACTTGACAGCTTCCCCAGATGTCATCATCATTCTTCTTCTAACGGTGTCAATTGGGTATGATGCTAAACCTGCACCATTGGTGATGAGCCATCCAAGGGCAAAGCTGGCGAAAAAGCTATCCTGCAATGATTAGGAAATGCCAATAGTTTTCAGCAAATGATAAAAATAATCTGAAGAAGCTCGAATCCTTCGACTTGAAAAAACAGGCATTAACATGATTAAATACACACATTTACTTAAAAGAATTTGGTCAAACTGATTATCACAGATACAGGAGGCAAAAGACCAACCTGCATTTTTCCAGTTAGGAGAACTGGTTTCAGGGAATCATACATTCCAAAGTAGAGACCACGATACACAATGATTCCAACACAGGAGATGTTGAAACCACGGTAAAGACCAGCAATACCATCAGATGCCAAGGTCTTCCTGTAGACGTCAACAAGACCATTGAATTGCCTTTCCCCACCTTTCTTTGCAGCCTTTGAATCGTTAGCAAGACGAGTACGGGCATAGTCAAGAGAGTAAACAAATAAAAGGGACGAGGCA
This sequence comes from Gastrolobium villosum, assembly GCA_032173675.1. Taxonomy (NCBI): domain Eukaryota; kingdom Viridiplantae; phylum Streptophyta; class Magnoliopsida; order Fabales; family Fabaceae; genus Gastrolobium; species Gastrolobium villosum. The sequence goes on from JAVKPL010010682.1 coordinate 8,541, forward strand.
CCAGCAGCACCTCCAGAGGCCAAGTTGCCAGCAAACCATTTCCCGTAACCATCCCTATCCTTCTTGAAATTGAAAAGCCTCTTGAAATAGTCCTTGAATGCAAAGTTCAAAGCCTAGTAGAATAGAATTTGAACAGCACATTTAATATAACATAATAAACTGCAACGGTTAGAAGGAAGTAAATATCAAAAGTACAAAATGACTAACCTGAGTAGGAAAATAACGGATGACATTTGCAGTATTACCCCTCCACAAGGCACCAAAACCTTCATCCTGAATTGTTCTCTTAAAACAGTCACCGATACCCTTGTAGGGCTCAGAAAGCCTACCAGTTTTGATCATCTCATCCTGATTCTGGATCAAAAGTTTAACCCGTTCAATGGGGGCAGCAGCAGTTTTAGAGACAGCAGCTGAAACACCACCCATCAGAAAGTCGACAAGAAAATTGCCTTTCTCTGCAGGAGCTGCAACAAAAATAGGGGAGGCTGTTGTTGCAGCAGCAGCAGACAAATCAGTAGTAACTCTGCATGCAGGCATCACTGGATACTGCAATGCAGCATTTGAGTAATTCCCAAATGAGCTTCTTTGGTACAGAGAAGGACGACAAAAGGATCCATCATAACTCTTAATACCAGATGAAAGACCAGAACGGAGATGGAGCTGGCCAGTAACCTTCTCCATGATTGTAGGGTGCTGAACCTGATCAACCATGGTTGCTTTCCTGAAGAATGTAAGTATCCAATGTCAAAAATAAGGTTGATAAAATTTTGAAATGTGATCATAAATAACCGCATTTAGCAATGGCATTCTCAAAACCATAAGTATTCACCATGAAACAAGTACAGTTTATCAAAATCATTCCATCATTGACAAATACAGCATTCAGTTTTAATACCCCTTCATAGTCAACACAAGAAAGAGGGATATAGAAAATTTGCACAACAGAATACACCCATATAACCATGACATCCAAAAATCCTAATTAAAAAAATGGACAACTTCAATCCATCTATAGCACGTTTATCAAAACCAAAAGAGACCAGCAACCATGGTGATAATCAGAACCAGTTAAAAACAAAAAACAAAAAGATAGTATCTTGAACTATGGAGTAGACTGCAACACTCCTTCCACATACATGTCCACGTATTGAGTCCATAAATGATAAACTATAAGAGAAATTTGTCAAACACAAGTTTATATGGGTAACCAACAGTGCAAGAAACAATCGCATTTATCTGGATTCAAATATTCAGTTATATACTATTAAAGTACTCTAGAACTAGTATATTCCGGAAATCCAAAACAAGAAGTCAACTAAAACCATATACTACCCCCCAAAGTGCAGAATGAGGCTGTTATGTCATCCATAAGCACGGCCAGTATGTAAAAATTCAAATTATGCACAACCTTTATTCATTTTTTCTTATAAAAAGAAATAAATAATAGCACAAATCTTTAATCACCCTTGAACGAGTATTAAAGGAACACAATCTCAAAATGCCACAAAGCTTTGAAAACAGAATTACAAAGATAGATTGATAAATATTGAAGCTTTTCAAACAACAAGGACCTTGAGGACAAAACATATGGAAAATAGAGGAAAATCGAACCAAGTAAGATTTTAAGACAATCTCAGATTCTCAACTAATCTCAATGTCAAGATAAGTTCATAACTCTTAATTCTCATTACCAAACATTAAAAAAATACAAAAGATCAATCCAATTCTAAAGCGATAAAGGGAAGAACTTTCTTCTAAGAAGGTACTCAGAAACAGATCCCGCTTACAGATCAAGCTAAGATGGATCAGATCACACAAGAAAAAACAAATAAAGATCTATCATTTCTGCGGACTCAACAATGAAACAACAATTCCAAAGCACAAACAAAATCAAACGGAGTTAAAAACTGCAAATAGAACACTTAACAACAATACAAACCAAAATTCAGCACCAAACAAAATTGAAACGAAACCGTAAAGAAAAAAAAAATCTCAAAATTGAATACAGACAGTAACATACACTGTAGATGTGAAGAGCGACCGAAAAAAAAAAAAAAAAAACAGAGATAGTCAACAAAATCTTCAGATCTAAAAAAGTGTGAAATGAAGTAAAATTCGTGGTTTTACCTTTCACAAATCAAAAGTGTTTTGAAAATGCGAAAGGATGGGAGAGAGAAAAACACGGAAGAGATTTATGTGGAGGCGCGCTTCGAAAAGTGCTTAAGTAGGCCCTTTTTATATGCGATACGACCGTCGTTCGTAGTGGTGCATGTGAGTGGGTCCGAATATACGCTTGTCTCGCCGTGGTTCGTCCACGTCAGATTTGGTCTTTTCTTTTGGGCGTGCTCAAATCACCGTCCAAATAGTCCTTGCCCCATGGAAGTTTCCGAAGTCCAAAGGCGACAACAACTGAATAGAAAGGTCCAAAGGTTTATCTATTGGAGGCTGTCTTTGTTTTCCTATTTTTTCTCAGATATTATTAGAGAAAAATATGTATTATATCCTTTTAAGAAGGAATAAATTATGGGGAAGAGAAACTAGAGGAAAAAATTTGTTATTTAAAATTTTAAAAAAATATTACATTCATTTAAAAGGATCCTCCATTTAGATAACAAACAATAAATCCATATTATTATTATTATTTGGGTCCTTCTTTTTGGTATTGTTGGAAAAATAAAATTTATTTTATATTATTATTATAATTATATATTTCGTAGAATATATAATTATAATATTAAAATTATTTTTTTTCTCTTTTTCATATCGGTCGATAATTTTTGAAGAGAAATATTTTTTTTATATTATAATTATATATTCTTTGATTACATAATTATAATGGATGACATAATTTTTTTTTTTTTTTGCAACAAACATATGAGTATGATTTCTCTTATTATTATTTCGTTTTTTATCCTTATATTGGTTACCCAACCATTACGAGACTTACGGAAGTAAATGGTTAGCGGCCTATTACGATACTACGATCAGGTTAGAGTAATATTCAATAAAATATACAATACTTATATCTTAAAAATTATTGTTTAAAATATAAGTTATAAATACTAGACTTGATTAGAAGTTTATATCCTATTATTTATGTTAAATAAAATAAATACTTATAAAATTTTAGTTAATAAAAAATATTTTTTTTTCTAAATCATAATAAATATTGAAGGCTTAATTAAGCTTATAAAATTAGGTAAGATATTTAAATTTTTTAATATAAATCATGTCAGATTTATAATTTAGTTTATATTAACCTATTTGATTAGGTTAGACTAAAAATATTTTGCATAAGTCTTAATCTATTTAGATGAAATCTATCTTGGTACAACTCATTTATATCCCTAATAATACTATAAGCCTATTTAGCGCTTCTTTTTTGTAAGTTAAAGGATATTTTTAAGCTAAAATTAAAAAATAAAGGCTTTTTTTGTAATTATATAAAAAATTTAACTTAAAAGTTACTTTAAAAAACTCAAGCAAAAAATAAATTATTTGTTAAAATAACTTTCGTAAGTCCTATTTCTAAGTAGAAACCTCTATTATTTAAATAAATACAAATACATTTACCAAAAAAAAAAAAAAACAAATATGATCAGAATTAAAAGACAGAGATTTTAAAAGAAAAGATAGATCGAAGAATGAATAAAATACAATTTATTCATTCTTCTTGGAGACATTCTCGGCATTTTGAATGAGTGACGAAGGTCGAACGATTTGTCATTAAAATATAGAGTAAAATTTGTAAATACAATTTTAGAATAAAGATATAGTTAATATTATATATATTTATATGAGGATGCCGAGAAAGTTGATCTATATCTTAAAAAAATTCCTCTTTATAATATCCTTCACCATGAGATTTAATTAATTGCATGTGATTAAACAATTAATATTTATTAGTGGGTTGAATTAGGTAAAATATTTAATTAAATGAATTAGGGTCACTTTTGAGATAAAAAGTGCAGTTAGTGAGAATCAATATTGTCAAACTTGAGTTTCTACGTAGAAAATGGAAAGGAGTGATAGAAACGTAAAATGTAGAAACGGCACGAAAGAACCATCATATAGCTTCCATCTCCTCTCTTTCTCTATTCGGCCGAAGACACCACTTGAGAGGTGAAGTATGTTTCGGTTGCTTCCTTGTTCCTTTCCACTACATTCGACTGATGAAGACTTCATCTTGCATGCAGAATAAATCATAAGCTCACAGCCATCTTCTTTCCTTTTCTGGTTCAGCCGAAGGCCAATACTAAGGAGGTGAGGTACTCTCTTCTCTTCTTGTTCGATTCTACATAAATCGGTTCTCATTGAGTTTTCCTCTTTTGCATGCATACGATTATGTTTTAATTGAGTCATACCCTACACTGCATGCAACTGGGGTTCATTTTCTTGAAGATTAGACAGTGAGGAAAATCTACTCAGCACCTAGTGGCTGTCTCCTCCCTAGGCAAGTTGCAAATTGTGGTATTCCAACAAAGAGGTAATATCCGAACTCCTATTACCTTTCTTCCTCACTGTCTCGGTCTGAACATGTAGCTTAGGGGGATATTTTTGTCATTCTATCCCTTTGTTTCTGCTCATGTGTATAGCCAGCCATGAACCTAATACATGCAACCACCTAATCAGATTGGTGAGCATAGGAATAACTCTCTTGTGAATTTGTTGGGCTGTTTCATGAAGTAGACAAATATATCCACTCTTGCATGTATGGGAAAAAATTGAAGACAACATGTTAATAAGTTGTTGATTCGTGCCTAAGTGTTATGAGTAGTAATTGGTTAAAGGACATCACACATGCATATGTTGGGCAGAAAAGATTATGTAAATGAATAACTGAGGAACACTTAGTACTAGCAAAACCGAGCTTGCATGTGTAGTCTACCTTGGAAATTTTGTCACTTGCTAGAAATTGATAAGAAGGCAGAAATTGATTAATGTAAGAACCTTAAAAACCGATGCTGTTGGGTTGTGAACCTTGGAAAAATTATAATTACTAACCATTGATGGAATACATGGAGGGAAGTAAAATAATTGGCCTTAGAAGCATCATAATTTGACTAAAGCACTAGGATTAGAAGCCCATAAATTATTTGTGATTTATGGGAAAAACTATATGAAATTCTGATTTGGTGCATTGGTACATTAGGTGCGCGAAACCCCTAAGACCGTGGACTATTTCGCTGCTGTTTGGTAATTTATTTGTGGCACGCGTGGTAAGTGTTCGGTGGTTAAACCTTTTGTGACTGTTGACTTAGGTCAGTGATTTTTGATTTGTTTCTCCCATGGATTTGTGTCTCAACTGAAATCCTGTTTTGTAAAGAAAGGAAATCTGTTTTGAAATGTAACTGTTGGGGATTCGGTTGTGTTAAGTACACAATATGCTTTGAAATGTTGGTGTTATAGTAATGTGAACTATGACCTATGATGATGAATGATGATGATGAGCATGAACATCATAACTTTTCATTTTATCATGTGTGTGTGAAGCAAAGCATAGCATCCCATGCATCCATACACATACAGTTTTGAAAAACGGAAGAATTGATTAAAAGAAGCATATGATTGAGCACGCATCATATAGGCATCCCTCAGATACCAGGGTATGGGACACTTGGCTTCAGTCCGCATAGGCCTCAATTGGAATTCCACCATGTTGGAGCTAAAATGGGAATATCCATTGAGTTAGTATGCGCACACTAGTGCTATGAGCATACAAATGATGGCGTTATATACGCAACATGTGCATTTTAACATCCTACGAAAAAGAATTGGAATATCCATTGAGTTAGTATGCGCACACTAGTGCTATGAGCATACAATATGATGGCGTTATATACGCAACATGTGCATTTCGACATTCTACGGAAATGTTTGGTGATGTGACAATGTTGGAAATTCTGCATCTAAGTTAATACTGTTGCATTATTGGATTTTCTGCCACACTACTGGGATTTTTCTCACCCCTCTCGGGGCTCTATTTTTATAAATTGCAGGAAGACGAAAAAGCATTCGAAGAGATATTTAATTAGAAGATATTCTGCCTATGTGCTAGTGTGGAAATTTCTTCTGTATGTTTATGGTTTAGGTCAAATGCACCTGGACTATTTTACATTGATGTAATGTTAAAGATTGTCAAGCTAGGTGTTGTTTTCAGTGTGAAACTTGTTAAAGACTGATTTTGATATTTCAAGCGTGCTAGTATTTAATGTGCCAAAACAATTTCTGCTTTTTTAAATTCGAGATTTTTACGTTATTTTGGACAACTTGCGAGCTCTGTATCTGGGGCTACAGAACTATGATTTAAACAAACTTTATATTCACTTGAAGCCCCAGATGTCTAGTTTCATATTATATAAGGATTAAGTCTACAACATGTAAGCACGAATTTCTGTGATTTTTGCAAGTTAGGTTGTTTTGGAACATTTGCGCTGAATTATCTTGTGCTTTGCGAGTTCTGTCTCGGGAGCTAGACACCTCCGAACGAAATAATTTTTATATGCACGTAAAGCCCCGTATGTCTAGTCTTCTTGTGTCAAAGAAGATATTTCTAAGCTTTTGTATCCAATTGGATATGATTTTTACAATGCAGCAAGGCTTTTCGGGAAAACTACTATTTTCAACAAACCATGTATTTTATGAAGTTCCACACAATTTTTCGAGAACAACCAGATTTCAAATATAAGAACTTAATTAATCACAAGATAACGTAGTTCAGTATTTAATTCAATTCTGCTACGACTCTAATCCGCTTAGCAGACAACTCCCGTGGATGCATACAGGCGAGGGTGTCACACTAAATGGTATCAGAGCAGTTTTGATTCAAGGTGTTTGTATTTGATGAAATGTTTGTTGTTTGCACTTGGTTGCTGGATTGTTGCTGTTTCTATATCTTGGCTATTTGTATATGTTCGTTGAGTTGTTGTTGTTTGAATAAAGTTGTCTAATGGATGGTAGTTAAAATTGCCTTGTACTTTGAAGTGTGTTGGCACTGGCAGAACTCGGTATTAAGCATGGCAGTGCACACCTCAATGCTAGGAGGTGAGCCTGATCAACTCACTGACGCGTAAGGTGTGAGTGCACAATCATGGTTATCACGGGGTATACTTGTGTCGGAGCACTATGTGTGAAATATTAAATTGTTACTTGCATTAATAGTTAATTGTCAATTCTGTTCTCTATGGATTATATAGAAGGTTATATGTATGTATTTGTTTGAGTTAATGTTCAATGAGTGATGCTTGGAGCTGTAAATAATACTTGCTGGTACATATTTTTTTTTTTTGATTCATGACATTTTTGTATGTGTGATTGTACTCTGTTGCTGGATAATCGAGATAGATGTTGTTTCATTAATTCTGTTATGTTTATCACCAAGTAAGGAGACATTCTGTTAAGAGTAGAGTGGTAGTTATGGAATGTTGACGTTTGATGTAGTTAAATAGTGTTAAGAGGAAATTGTTGCTTAACCTTAAAGCTGTAACAGAGGCAGATTTATGCAGGGATAGATCACTTATTTAAGTAAATAAAGTTAATGCGCTATAAAGTATAATTGGGGTAAGTAAGACTCAAACATGTGGGCCCTAAGCCTTTACAAACCTCCTAACGGTGAATTAGCACTAGACATCATTCTTGAGAAAGAAGCTGTGAAACAAAGTGGTGATGTGTGGAGGAAGGTGCTTGACTCCTACCTCCATGCCCTTCATATGAGTGATACTTGTCGTTCTAGTTCATACGTATTGGTTTGCTTTGTATGATTTTGACCACTTTTAGACTTGCATATAGTTTATTGTCTCTGATTGTAGTAACAGATTTTATATGTGATTGTTTGAATTTGACAATTTAGATTTTTAACATTATATTGGAACTGTATGCACCAATAAAGAAATGTTATCTGAATTGAATTTAGAATATAGTGGACTGAACGGGTAAATTGTGATTACATGGAGCTACACTTTATTTGGCTTGTCTTATTGTGTTGGCTAATTTACACTTTGCTAAAATTACTACCCGAGTAAGCATCAGAAGGTTCTAACTGGTTCACTATAAAAAATTCTGTGTACAGGTGTTGATATCCTGCGTTAATGATATAATTGGATTGTATAGTGTAACATCCTGCGTAATTAAGAATTTTTAGAAATTGCAAGTAGGAGTGTAAACCCATGGCTTAGATTCGAATTTCATATATTATTAGGATAGGAATTAATTTTAGCTGCAATTTACTAAGGTCATAGTTACTATACTTTTGCTAAGTAGGATCACATGAATTAGGTAACCAAATAGAAAGTACATTTGAAACCCAAGGCCTCTATGGGATCAACCCAAGAGCCCCTAATGGACCCTAACCAGCCTAAAGTTTTTCCATCCTTACATTCCTTATGAAAGTATAATTGGCCTTGAAGGCCGATGCATGTAAGGTGGAAAAACAAAACTTTTTCACACGGAAACATACATGCACATAGAGATCAATGCTTTAGGACAACATGATGTTACCTTGTTTTTGGCCTAATCAGTCAGTGAGATCAATTGTCAGGTCTGAAGGGTTCAAACCCTCTAATGTTGATCCACACCACCATTCGTCAATGATGCAAGAACACCTTCTTGCAAGCCACCAGATGATCAGATATTGTGTTTGGAAAGGTGAAGTGAACTACACTCTAGAATGGTGCATGTGATAAAGGAGAGTAAGCTAGTTTTTTGTGAAAAACCGTAAGGAAGAAGTACACCCATTTGTGCGCACCATTAGGTTAATTAGTAGGATAGAATGAGAAGATTTTATTACTTGAAAATCTCACCAAATATGCGCATGGTTGGAGGGAATCAATGATTTGTTTGCAATTCAAAATTGCTAACCACCTTTCATTTGAATCCTTATAAGATTAGGTCATTATCCTTTCAAGATTCTGACCTAATTGTCATCACATGACCAACCATTTCATGTGCCCCATTCAGTCCCATTTTGAGTCCAGATACATTGAGTAGTTGCATTTAAATTTGAATCAACTAACTCACTGATTCTCTTAACCAACCAAATCAGAATTATATTACATTTAGATGACAAAATGACACTCACTTTGGATCCAAATTTGCGCACCACTTCATCATTGGATAAGATGAAATATCTTTTCTTGATGCAGGGAATATTCCAACAAGATCTCATCTTATCCTTTTGTTATGAAATAACTTTTCATAGCCAATTCAAATTCGAATTCAAACACTTGAATTCAAATGTTCAAACATTCAAATTCAAAATTCAAATTCAAAATTTAAATTTCAAAATCCAATTTCAAAATTCAAATTTCAAATTTCAATTTTCAAATTCAAAATTCGAATTTCAAAATTCAAATTCCAAATTCAAATTTCAAAATTTAAAATTCAAATGTTTGATAATTAATTTAACTAATTAAATTAATTATAATGTCTTGGACACACATAGGGCACATAAGGTGTTCATTTGTTCCCTAAGTCCACAATAACTCATTAGACACTTAGTTCATCAATAAACTCTCTTAAATTAAGGCCTTTTCCACTTATCTTACAACTAATCAAGACATATATCATCAATATATGTCATTCATAACCTTTAACATTAATTGACATTAGGATCCTAAGACTTAAGTCCATAACTTAAGACAATTCAAAGAATCACAATCCAATTCTCCAAGATAACTCACTCTTAAGCCTTCTTAACTTAATTAATTAAACTCTAACCCACTAACTCAAGAATCAACCAATTCAAGATCACAATACCTTACTTGGCTGTGGCACACCATAAAGCCCAATGACATGGAAAATCAATCCACACTTCAATCCACAAGTTGAATTAATCCTTAATCACACAATCAAAACCTAATTCATCATTCGTAATCATTTTCCAACATAAAACCCTAATTAACTTGATATGGCTGAAATGTATATGTTATTTCCTTATGATTTTCCATCATTTAATTACATATCTAAGTGGATTCGAACTCACCTTAGGCTTAAGTTAGCAATTGGCCCCTTAATTAGGTTTAATTAGCAAACCCTAATTAGGTTTAGTTGGAAACCCTAAGTGAGCATTGAAAGTAAAATGGCCTTGAAGAACGATGCATGTAAGGTGGAAAAACAAAAGAATTTCACGCGGAAACATACATGCACATAAAGATCCATGCTTTAGGACAACATGATGTTACCTTGTTTTGGCCTGATCAGTCAGGGAGATCAATTGTCAGGTCTGAAGGGTTCAAACCCTCTAATGTTGATCCACACCACCGTTTGTCAATGATGCAAGAACACCTTCTTGCAAGCCACCAGATGATCACCACAATGAGGCTTGCTATGCGCTTAATTGGTGAAGGTGGAGGCTAGGTATTGTGTTTGGAAAGGTGTAGTGAACTACCCTATAGAATGGCCCATGAGAGGGATGGAGAGTAGGCTAGGTTTTTGTGAAAACCCTAAGGAGGAAGTTAGTCCCCTTTTGCGCACACTTTAGGTTAATTAGTAGGATGGAATGATAAGATTTTCTTACTTGAAAATCTCACCAAATATGCGCATGGTTGGAGGGAATCAAGGATCTGTTTGCAATTCAAAATTGCTAACCACCTCTCATTTGAATCCTTATAAGATTAGGTCATTATCCTTTCAAGATTTTGACCTAATTATCATCACATGACCATTCATGCGCCCCATTTAGTCCTATTTTGAGTCCAGATACATTGAGTAGTTGCATTCAAATTTGAATCAACTAACTCACTGATTCTCTTAACTAACCAAATCAGAATTGCATTTCGATGACAAAATGACACTCACTTTGGATCCAAATTTGCGCACCACTTCATCATTGGATAAGATCAAATATCTTTTCTTGATGCAGGGAATATTCCAAAAGATCTCATCTTATCCTTTTGTTATGAAACAACATTTCATAGGCAATTCAAATTCGAATTCAAACACTTGAATTCAAATGTTCAAACATTCAAATTCAAAATTTCAAATTCAAAATTTAAATTTCAAAATCCAATTTCAAAATTCAAATTTCAAAATTCAAATTCAAAATTCGAATTTCAAAATTTAAATTCCAAATTCAATTTTCAAAATTAAAATTTCAAATTCAAAATTCAAAATTCAAAATTCAAATGTTTGATAATTAATTTAACTAATTAAATTAATTAATAATGTCTTGGACTATCCAAGCTCATTACTATGCTCCATGCGCCCGCCACCATTTAGGTGGGCTTCCAAACAGCTTCTTGGGCTAACAACTATTATTAGGCCCAATACCTTTGAAGTTAGTTCATCATGACTACAAGATGTTAGTGTGTGACCCATTAGGTCCAACTTAGCCTCTGACATAACTGGGTATAACATCTCACAATTCTAAAATAAGTAATTAAAGTGTTAAGTGAGAAATTAAGTGAAGGATTAGTGAAAATCCCAAAGATTAGGCCAAAATACAAAGAAAGGGCAAAACGGTAATTAGCCAACACGCAACCCTAGGAAGGTAAAAATTGAGCAGGAGGTCTCAGATGACAAAAATAAGCCTGGAAATGGATTCAGAACGAAAAATTGAGTGGATAGGCAATTCTCAGAAAAATCAGTGAATAGTGTTTTTCGTGGGTAAAAATACCGCAATCAGATTGCACCGTAAAACGTGCCAGTGGAATTTTGAGCTCTAGGTTTCAAATATTGATTTTAAATGGTCCATAGAAATAGGAAATATGAATTCTGATAATATTTTAGGGATTTAAGTCAATTTGTGGAAGTTTGTCAACGGAGCGCGCTGTACCTTAAAGCAGTGTTTTTCCGAACAACCGGAAAGCTCCAAATTTATCTGAAAGAGTAAAATTAAAGGATTTTGTTAAGATGAAAAATTATAATTTCTCATTAGGTTTTTAAATTGTGAATTTTAGTGATGATCGGAGGGAAATTCGGGTGAGTTTTAAATCACGTGGGATCCGGTACCCACTTAAAGTTAATAAAACACTTGAATGTCCCTGTTCACCTTCATTTTCCACCCGTTCTTCCTCCCCCACCCGCGGCCAACAGCCCTTGTGCCTCCATTTTTGCGCAAATTGCTCCTTGCCACAAGCCAACCAATTCTCAAGCAAATTCAACAAAGTTTGTGTTGAATCTTGATGGAAAACACCTCCTAAACCCATTGGTAGCCTTGTTTAGCCTTAAAATTGAGTGTGTGAGGAGATCCATGCCCATTTAGGCCGCGGTTTGCTTGGAGAAAAGGGTGATCATGTTGATTTTAAATGCTCCAATGGTGGAGTATACTTAGGTGGAGCCATATACCGTGCAATTGGGTGAGTTATTTCAACATTTCATTGGTTAAATTTTGAGTTGTGATAATTGCCACTAAAGAGGGATTTTGTGATATGTGGTGTTAGAGAGCTCAAATGGAAAATGTCTATTAGATGATAATGTCTTAGAATGATGTATTAATGCTAGAAATGCAATGAAAATTTTAAGCGAAAAAAATGGATTTTTAACTTAGGAAAAATTGGTGCATGAAATGGAATTTATGAGTTTTGTGTTAATGTGTGGTATAGTGAATTGTAGTTTGATTATATGATGTTAGGAAGTGATTATGTGAGTTGGGGGCCATAGGAATTGAGTGGAAATCCTTGGTTTGGACTAACCAAGATTAGGCCATTTATGTACAATTGAGCAAATTGATGTTTTAGAACACTTTGGTGTTGTGTTGTGTGATGGAAAAGTTATTAGATGGGTTGTGTGGTGATTGGCATGTGGAAGAATCAATGTAAAAATAATAAGTGTTGAAAGTGGCAAAATGTGCCTAAAGTGTAATAATTCGCAAAACGTTGCGAAAAAGTCGTAAAACCGAAAAACGGCGATTGAACTAGCCTTTGGGTAACCTAAGTAAGTGAAATAAAATGAGAAAGAAAATTTAGAAAAATAAAACCCAAAATAACCCTATTATGGCCGAACCTTAGGGGGAGAGAAGAGGAATTTGACGTTTTTGCGTTTTGACGTATTGTGACTAAAACTGACGGTTGTGCATGGTTGTACAGGTTGCCGTACGTGGACATAGACTTGGAACAGTGAAACAGTGGATTGCCCTTGGTCCTGGATCAAGTGGATTGAGGTAAGTGATGTGGTTTACACATGTATGTTGAAATTCATGAGTGGATTCAAAGTTCTAAGTGTGTGGAATTGTCCTCTGTGTAGGCGTTCCCTGTTAATCAAGCTGCAAGTGGAGTTCTGCGGAGCTCTGTGAAAGGAAAAAAGAAAGGTAACCTCTTGGTACTGGGGCTTGTTCCCCTTTTTGTGTTCCACCTTGCTAGTTGATGGCAACGGTAGGAAGTGTGTATGAGTAGTGTAGAACAGCATGAGCATGCATGTGCATTATCACAGTGGGTACTTATGTACCAGATCTCTGGCCAGTAGATATTTTTAGCCTTCGGGCAAGTGTTTCCGGACTGCCACTGGATAGGTCTCCGAGAGGGAGTTCCAGTTGACCCAGGGTCGTGGTGTGTTATCCGGATAGGAGCACACTAGGTTGTCTCGGGTGTATATGGTTGGAAGGGGTACCTTGGTGGGTTGTTCTATGAACACGCCAGGGGTAGTACCCATAGGCGTATAGCCGAGGACATGGCGTGGTATTGGTAGCTACCATCCCGCATGTCGTAGTTGTTCTGATATATTCCCCTTTTCTCTAAATCCCTTGCTTTATCCCGTTTTATAACAGTGGTGTTGTTTTTATGCTATTTGTATACATCGAAGTGAACCATTGGGCGGAGTTTTCTCCAGAACCTCTTGGTTACTGAGATATATCCGTATATCTCACCCCGTCTCGGGGCATTTATTTCAGGATGTACCAGTGGACACGGAGCAGCGGGCAAGAAGCCCGCATGATGACGAGTGGAGCGGTGGTGTATAGTGTACTTTTTGGTGGCCATTTGGCCCAGGCTAGACTTAGAGCATGAACATGTATATGTATGTAGGAGGAGTCCATTAGCATTATGTTCATGTTATTTTGGCTAAGTTTAGTTTTCATGTCATTTTAGTTATGAATGTATTTGGCAAGTGAAGTTGTAATATGTAAATATTTGTAGTTTAAAGTTAAAGTTGTAAATGTAAATGTAATCCAGTATTGTAAATGTACCATGGATGTATGTAATATGATGGAAGGGCTTTAGGCCTATTGTAGGTTTATGATTATCTGCATTATGGTTTATGCATGAAATTAATGTTAGTGATTGAAACCATAAAGGAATTGAAAGTAAACTGTTTATGTTTTAAGTGTATGTTGGATTGGGTTGTAAGTGCCCCAAGGCGTTGTTGGACCTTGTGTGTGCCACCCATTGGATTTTGCTGGATTTCAGGTGTATTAGTGGTGTTAAACAGGTTATGCAAATTTGGGGATTTTAGGAAATACAAAGGAAACTCTGGCGAATTTTCTGTAGAATTGGCAGTTTTTGGGTGAACTTTGGAGGAGCGTATCTCTCTCCATAGTGGTCCGATTGGGACGTGCCATACGCCATTTTGAAGCTTAAGATGTCCCCTACGTTGTGTCAAAAGCCTAGGTTCATTGGTGGTGTGCGCAGCCCATGGGGGCTGTTGTCACACACTGCCCTGTTCTGTCCTGTTTTAGTGGGCAGATTTGGGGTAGTTTTGAGAAATTAATTCCCGCTTCGTTACTTGGTCAAATTAAGCATACGATATATCAAATCGAAGTTTGAGGTGTCTAGTTTATGGTGTAAAAGTTTGAGAGTCATTGGTTAGGCGGTTAGGTACAGTTTATTCCATGAAGATTGTAGGTTTTAGGCTGTTTTGGAGTTGGTAGGCAATGTTGTTTGTCCATTTTCAAACGGCGATAACCGGAGCTCACGAGCTCGGAATCGAGTGTGTGATAGCTTGTTAGAAAGGTAAGTGAATAAGGAAAAAAGATAACCTGGAGTTTAAGTTTGGATTTTTATTTTGTGTTCGTAGAAAAACAAATTAGCAAGTCCAGTTAAGTGGTAAAAACGTAAAAGTGAGGAATTGGCTAAGTGGGTTTATGGGAACCCCTTAGTGTCTTGTATGTAGTAGATTAAAGTGTATAAACAATTTAAGTAAGTCTTCCGCTAGTGTTACAGTTGCGATCACAGCTTTTAATTATTACGCTTTTTATGTTTTAACTGTTCGCGTAATAATCGGAAAAAGTTTACTCGCATTTTTATAAATGAATTGCTGTGATTGTAACTGCGCTTAATATCATAATTAATGTTGACAATACCGGTGTACAACGGGCTGTTACATTTTATGGTATCAGAGCAGTTTTGTTAGGGAACTCTGATAGGGTATAACTGCATCTTGTGCTGCATAGCTATCTGTGAACTGTTTATGATTACTGCACAGGTAATTCCTCAGTGTGAGTCTGATCAACCCATTCCTTTGTGTTACATGTGCAGATATCATGAGTAGGGCACGGGGTCGCCGTGGAGCTAGGGGTGCAGGTCGTGTGATTGCACAGGATCCTCTTACTGCAGCTATGACAGCTCTGCAGGAGGAGGCAGCTTTAAATAGAAATATGACTGAGACTCTGATGAAAAATAACCAAGATATGATGCATGCTTTTATGAATGAGTTAAGAGCAGAGAGGGCTCGGAACAGGGGAGATAATTCACCTCCACATACTGCTACGGAGACTGCTACCCGTACGCCATCTGTTACTCCTCAGCAGGAGGGGAGTGGTGCTAGTCGTCATTCTGGCGAGGCTAGTCACCACACTACTGATCCTACATATATTCCAAATCCTACTGTAGATCCTTCTTCTGTTGCTCAGACATCTGGTGCTGCTGGGCAGAGTGTTTTGATACAGGGTGCTGCTGGCACTGATGAGCAGAGACTCATTTCCTTCCGGAAACATAAACCGCCATCATTTCAGGGGTCGAGGGACCCGAAGGTAGTGACTACATGGTTAAGAGGGATGGATAAGATATTTCAGGTTATGGGGTGTCAAGACCCCCAGAGGTTGCTATATTCTGTTTATATGCTCGAGGGAGATGCACACGAGTGGTGGTATACTACATCTCAGCCATTTGTTATTCAGGGTGAAGAAATTACCTGGGCTTTATTTGAGCGGCTGTTTCATGAGGAATACTTTCCCAGTGATGTTAGAGAGGTCAAACAGGGTGAATTTGAGAAATTGGTACAGGGTACCATGACAGTGGAGGCCTATGTGTCGAAATTCAATGAGTTAGTCAAATTTGCTAATTATGGGGGTGTAATGCCGACTACAGAGTTTTTAGCTGCCAAGTTTCAGAGAGGTCTTAATGAGAAAATTTCAAAGAGAATGTCAAATACTGCTGTGAGAAATTTTGCAGATCTGGTGACCCAGTGTAAACGGGTTGAAAGTGTTTATAACCGTTATCCAAAGTCTGGTCCTCCAAGGACATCTGGTCCTTCTGGTAATAATAACAACAGGGGTGGCTACTATCAGAACAATAACAGGGGAAGGGGGTTGCAAGTAAGGCAGCCTCCAGGTCAGTTTAAAAGAGGTGGTGGTCAAAGGAGTGGTTTCAATGATAGGGGTTCAAACCCTCGCTGTGATAAATGTAAAAGGTTTCATCAAGGGCCGTGTACTGTGAGCCCGAATGCTTGTTTCAAATGTGGTAAGGTTGGGCATTATGCCAACAATTGTAACAGTAATACTGGGCAGGCTGCGAATCTGCAGGCCTTGCCATCTGCTCCTACGGTTGGGCGTGTCTACACTACAAATGTTCAGCAAACTGCTAAGGCGCCCAATTTGGTTAAAGGTATAATTTTTATCTCAAATATTGATTTGTCTGTGTTATTTGATTCGGGGGCGACACATTCGTTTGTGGCTGAATATGTTGCAAAAGGATTGGGATTGAAAGTGTCACGGATGTTTCCCCCTATGCGTATTACAACTGCTACGGGAGAGGTTAGTGATTCCTCCTTTGTCTGTAAAGAAGTTGGATTTACCTATGAAGGCAGGGGTTACACTATTGATTTAATTATCTTGCCCCTGGCCTCTGTTAATTTGATATTGGGTATGGATTGGCTATCTCAAAACTGCGCAATGATTGATTGTTGCGGGAAGAGGTTGATACTTGCACACGAGAGACCCTCGGTGGGTCCGTCTCCTTTTCTGTCTATGTGTCAAGCTGTTAAAGCCTTGAAGGCTGGGGATCAGGGTTATATTTTCTTGGGTGGATTAGTGGGTGGTAAGGAGATTGAGATTTCTACGATTCCGGTGGTTAATGAGTTTGCGGATGTATTCCCTGATGAGATACCGGAATTTCCACCTGAGAGGGAGATTGAGTTCTCGATTGAGTTGTTGCCGGGTGTGGGGCCTATTTCCTTGGCTCCATATCGGATGTCGCCATTAGAGTTGGCAGAGTTGAAGAAACATATAGAGGAGTTGTCTGCAAAGGATTTCATCAGACCTAGTGTGTCTCCGTGGGGAGCACCGGTAATATTTGTGAAAAAGAAGGATGGAACCATGAGATTGTGTACTGACTATCGGCAATTAAATAAAGTGACGGTCAAGAACAGGTACCCATTGCCGCGTATTGATGACTTGTTGGATCAGTTGAGAGGTGCCTGTGTATTTTCAAAGATTGATCTCCGGTCCGGATACCATCAAATTCGGATTAAACCGGAGGATGTGCCTAAGACGACATTTCGTTCTAGATATGGACACTACGAGTATCAGGTTATTCCTTTTGGGCTTACTAACGCCCCGGCGGTGTTCATGGACTATATGAATCGTATTTTCAAGCCGTATTTGGACCAGTTCGTTATTGTATTCATCGATGATATTTTGATTTATTCTAAGAGCAAGGAGGAGCATACGGAGCATTTGAGGATTGTGTTACAGGTACTAAAAGATAAAAAGTTGTATGCGAAGCCGTCAAAGTGTGAATTTTGGTTATCTGAGGTGCAATTTTTAGGTCATGTTATTTCTGAAAGAGGAGTTGCTGTGGATCCGAATAAGATTGAGGCCATTATGGACTGGGAACGACCGAAAACTGTTACAGAGATTCGAAGCTTTCTGGGTCCAGCTGGGTATTATCGACGATTTATTGAGGGGTTTTCCACAATGGTGCTACCATTGACCCGATTAACACAAAAAGATACTCCGTTTGTGTGGACTCAGGAATGTGAAAAATGTTTTTTGAAACTTAAAGAGAAGTTGACTACGGCTCCAGTGTTGACACTCCCCGATCCGGAGGGTGAATTTGAATTATACTGTGATGCGTCCAAGAGAGGTTTGGGGTGTGTACTAACGCAAGAGAAAAGAGTGGTTGCTTATGCTTCAAGACAGTTAAAGCCGCATGAAGAGAATTATTCGACGCACGATTTGGAGCTTGCTGCAATAGTGTTTGCCTTAAAAATCTGGAGGCATTTTCTGTATGGGATGAAATTTGCTGTGTTCAGTGATTACAAGAGCCTAAAGTATTTGTTTGATCAGAAAGAATTGAATATGAGACAGCGGAGATGGGTTGAATTTTTAAAGGATTATGACTTTGAGTTGAAATACCATCCGGGAAAGAAGCATATTGAAGAGCTTTCGGCTAAGCAGTTTATCATGCCTAGTGTGTCCCCGTGGGGAGCACCTGTGATATTTGTTAAGAAGAAGGACAGTAGCATGAGATTGTGCACTGATTACCGTCAGTTGAATAAGGTTACTATTAAGAACAAGTATCCTCTCCCTCGCATAGATGATTTGCTTGATCAGTTGAGGGGTGCTTGTGTCTTTTCGAAAATTGATTTGAGGTCAGGTTATCATCAGATCCGAATTAAGCAGGAAGATATTCCTAAGACTGCTTTCCGATCTAGATATGGACATTATGAGTATCAGGTAATTCCATTTGGACTCACTAATGCTCCGGTGGTGTTTATGGATTATATGAATCGCATTTTCAAGCCGTTTCTGGATCAATTCGTGATCGTATTTATTGATGATATCCTGATATATTCCAAGAGTAAGGAAGAGCATGAGAGTCACTTGAGAACTGTATTGCAAATCCTCAGAGATAAACAACTGTATGCAAAGCCGTCTAAATGTGAATTTTGGCTTTCTCAAGTGCAATTTCTGGGTCACGTCATTTCTGCTGATGGGGTGGCGGTTGATCCTAACATGATAGAGGCAGTTATTGATTGGGAGAGACCCAAGACTGTGATTGAAGTAAGGAGTTTTCTAGGTTTGGTCGGTTATTACCGGAGATTTATTAAAGGTTATAGTTACAACCTATTTTTATTTACAACATTTTACAACCATAATCTTAACCGTTGATTTCCGCTAATCAACGGTTATTATTTTCGCAAATTAAATTTATTAATTAATTATTAATTTGCAATAAATGATAACCGTTGAATAACAAAAATCAACGGTTAAGATTATGGTTGTAAAAGGTTGTAAACAAAAATAGGTTGTAAGAATAACCTTATATATATATATATATATGTGTGTGTGTGTGTGTGTGTGTGTGTATGTATGTATGTATAGTTTCAAATATATAACAACTATTATATGGATGGAAATCAACGACTAAAATGAGGAGTAAAACTTCTAAATCTTACAGTCAAGTAAAAAAATCTATCTCTTGACACACACACATATATAGGAAGGTTATTCTTATAACCTGTTTTGTGTTTACAACCTTTTATAACCATATCTTAACCATTAATTTTCATCAATCAACGGTTATCATTTCATCCAATCAAATTCATTAATTAATTATTAGTTCTCAATAAATGAATAACTGTTGATTGTCATTTCTACATATGCTGTATGTACAACAATTAAATTTGAGAAATCAAAACCATACAAAAGTGGGCAAAAACATTAAATGTGGGAAATCAATGGTCAAAATTAATTGTTGTACAGCAGTTGCAGAAATAAATTTACCTATATATATATATGACAAGATCTTCTTACACTAGTGAAAGAAGAATAAATCTTATATTCAATTTTAACTGTTGATTTTTGTATATCTAACGATTATTATTTATTGAGAATTAATAATTAATTAATGAATATAATTCAATTAATTTTAATAATTTGATGGATAGAATTCAACACCTAAGATAGAATGTACAATTTATTATTTCTTATACCGATGTAAATCGATTATACACACACACACACACATATATATATATATATATATATATATATATATATATATATGTAGGTAGGATCCTTTGACACCAGTGTCAAATTTGAAGTTTTACACCTCATGTGAGAGTCGTTAGATTAAAACAGGTCAATGGTGTCACATGCTTACAAATCAGAGTCGTTGATCTTCTTTGATCTAACGGCTCTCAGATGAGGTGTCAAAGGATCCCGCCTCTCTTTCTCTCTCTCTCTCTCTCACACACACACACATATATATATATATATGGGGAAGGATATTATAACAACCAAGTTGTGTTACTACCAAGTTACTACCAATCAATCTCACTTTTACATCGATTATGTTGATTCAACGGTTATATTTATTTCTATCTTTGTATGGTTATGATTCCCCATATTTAATGTGAAAGCATTAAATATGAAAAATCATAATCATACAAAGGTGAAAATAAATATAAAGTATTAAATTTGGGAAAACATGACCATACAAATATGGAAATAATATAACCGTTGAATCAATATAATCGATATAATGGTGAGATTGATTGGTAGTAACATAACTTGGTTGTTACAATATCCAATCCCTATATATATATATATAGGTTTATCATCTATCATTTAACATGATCAGAAAAAATTTTCTACACTCACAATATTTTGTGGGACCCGCAGCAAAAAATAATAATTTCGGCACGTAAAACGAATCTCTATAACATAATACAATCACTTTTCCTACAACATAACTCTTATAAAACCATATATATATATATATATATATATATATATATATATATATATATATATATATATATATATATATGGGACATGTTATATTTACAAACTTTTTTGTTTACAAATTCTTACAAACTACATTATATTCTGCCGGGAGAATACAAACTTTTGCAAACTACACTATGTTCTCCCGGGAGAATATAGTGTAATTTTTAAAAAAAAAATTCCAAAAAATTTGTAAACGGATCCCGTACCATAATCTATTGAACAAGTTGCAGGTTGTCATTTACAATCTTTGGTCAATAAGTTTTCATAATCAATTGCTCAAATTATATTTGTTGGGTCGATTTCTATATTAGGAGCAAAACAAATGAATAACTCACTGATAAAGGAGCTCAAAACTCTATTAAAGGAGCTGAAAACTCTATTTCTATTATCTCTTTCAGATACTTATTTTGATATCAAATATAAAGGACCTATATATAGGCCAAAATACAAAAGCTTAAAGACTCCAAACAACACAACTCTTCATAACTAAAGAGCCAAACGACATAACTCTTCATAACTAAAGGACACACCTCTTCACCAAACTCTAAACATAATAATTGTCCACTAACAAATTCCTAGGGACATGACTCTTCACCAGAAAACACTTCACATTTCTATTTTCTATTTTTATCTCATTAAAATTTAATCCAACAAAACTCCCCCTTAAATTTTAATTCTTCTTTTTTGAATTTTCCACCGGTTGATTTTTTTTTCCGTGCTGCTTCCATGTTGCATTCCTTTCTTCATTTTTTTTGTTTGTCCGGCGGTTCCTTCATTGGTGGAAGATAGACAGTCTTGAATTTTTCTCCGTCGACCTCATCCTCCGATATACTTCCACATCCATTCTTACACGTATGATCATCACACAAGTCATCATACTGATTAGTATCTATATCACTATAACGTCCCATTAGTTTTACAACACCTATGCCATTTTTAATACTTTCAGATTCAACATGTGCTACATTAATAGCACGTTGGGCCTCATCAACCACATTAACCCCATCACTCATTGAGAACCGTTGATTCCCATCATCAAGCAAATAACTCATCGCATCATTTTCTGATTCCACCCCACGATCTTCTTCTGGTTTACGCTTGAGCCAAAATGATTCCGCCATAAAAGTAACTCTAGGCTCCTCATCACCGGGTTCCCTATCCACAATCACACCTTCCATTTTTTCGCTCTCAGCTTCTTCATCGCCGGGTTTCCTATCCGAAACACCCGCTTCGACTTCTTCTACAACAATACCCACTTCATCGCCGGGTTCTTCTTCAACAAGTCTAGCTTCCACGCGCCTCATCGATAGAATCTCATACCACCATCCTCCAGGGAATTAGTCTCTTTTCGGTGGTGTCGACATCTTCCTCTTCCACCATAAATTCAATGCAGTCTCCGACTTCTGACTTCCAACCCGAACCACGCCTATGTCGGTCTGTGCCATCAACCTCATCACGCCGGGGTCGAGCTCTTCTCCAAAACATGAACTCGGTGATTTAGTCGAGATCTCCCCCATCCCAGTTATCAACACGGAACTCAGATTCGTGGTCTCCTCCATGCCGGTCTCCATCAAGCACCTCGGCTTCTCAATCTCCTTTCCGATTTTCGACTCTGTCTCCAGACACAGTCACTCAGGTTCCGCGAAGTCTTCTACCTCGACAATGGACTCGTCATTCCCGTCCTTCTCCACTTCGATCTTGGCTCCTTCGTTCTCCTCATCTTCTATCTCGGCTCCTTCGTTCTCCTCCTCTTCTATCTCAGCTCCCTTCGTCGCAGTCATCTCCATCGTCTTCTTCTCCGAGTCGTCTCTTACGCTATCCGACACGTCAATCTCCTCCGCGGATGCATTGCCGTTGGCAACCTCGGATTCCGCCATCTCGGTCTCTTCTTCATCCGCATCATTCTCCTCATCTTCATCATCATCATTGAAGATTTCATCTTCTTCATTAATCAGATCAAAACGTCCAGGCAAGTATTTTGTTATGAAGGCCATTAGAAAATCCTTCCACATATTATTAAAGTCGCGGCAGTTCCATGTACGAAACCATTTGATTGCGCTTCGTCTGAGTCTTTTCATGGCTACTTGCCATTTGTCCTCCGTCCAGGTTTTTTCTTTCCGAAAAGATTCCTTCAATCAGAGAAGCCAATCTAATGCTTCATCCTTATCTCCATGGAAGAGTGGCACCTCCAACTCGCTCTTTTTCTCTATATCTCTGATACCAATTTGTTGGATCGATTTCTATATTAGGAGCAAAACAAATGAATAACTCACTGATAAAGGAGCTGAAAACTCTATTTCTATTATCTCTTTCACAGGCTATATTTTGAAATGAAATACAACGGTCCTATTTATAGGCCAAAATACAAAAACTCCAAAACAACACAACTCTTCATAACTAAAGAGTCAAACGACATAACTCTTCATAACTAAAAGGACACACCTCTTCACCAAACTCTAACCATAATAATTTTTCACTAACAAATTCCTAGGGACATGACTCTTCACCATAAAACACTTCATATTTCTATTTCCTATTTTCTATTTTTATCTCATTAAAATTTAACCTACCAATATTGAACATGGGTGCACCGAATAATAAAAGGTGATGAATTCTATTAAGGATGTGGATAACAGAACTTCCCACTCTATAATAACGAAGAGGGATCACCAGATATTTTCCCAAATTGATTGTGATTGAGAAATCCAAAACTGGGAATTGGGGATTGACAGGGCTCTCGTCTGTATAAAGCTTCTCAAAGTAAGTAGTGGGCTTATTCATCAAACTTTCTTTCAACTAATCATCTTTTCTTGCACAGAACCTGATGGCTTTTCCGTCTGCTCCATAACCCCTAAAGAGGAGGAAGATTTGCTGAAACGAAGCACTAACCAGGTACAGAGTATTTCATGCATAGCAAGTGTAATTACATTTTTAATGGTAATCACACATTTAAAAATGTTTTTTAGCAATACAATTTAAACAACATAAATTATTGCAAACTTATACCGAAATCATATCTATAAATTGTAATGCAAAGATGGAGGAAGGATATTTTTACTACAAAAATTTTCTACTACCAACTTACTACCAATCTAATCATCATTGGATCAAAGAGAGAATGCTAAAAAGTTTATGAAGAGAGAGAAAATGTTGATCCAATGGTGATCAGATAGTAAGTTGGTGGTGGAAAGTTTTGATAGTAAAAATATCCCTCCTCCCAAACATATATTAAGGTATTCAATTTAGCCGTGTAACTGTGTAAGTGAAATCAAACATTTGGTAGTATCCAAAAGAGGTTTTTATGATTACATCATAAGCTTTCCAGCAATGCTGTGTAATAAAAACCATACAATAAGAGCTTTTTAATATTATTATTATTATTTTATATTTCCACTTTGCGTAGAATGATATGAGCACCATATTGTGGCTGGAGAGTAATTATTGAAACTGGACCATGGGCATAAGCTGGAGAAAGTTCAAATGAGAAATGCTGTAAAATCAGTGATAAAGCCATCTTTGCTTCTAACATGGAAAAGTTTTGCCCAATGCATATTCTAGGACCCCATCCAAATGGAAAAAATGAAACTCTGCCATTTGTTGCCTTTAAAACTCCTTCAGAAAATCTCTCAGGATTGAACTCCTTAGCATCATTTCCCCAGAGTTCACAGTCGTGGTGAACCAAAACTATTGGTAAGTAAACCTGCACTCCAGCCGGTAATTTCAGGTTTCCAAGTTTCATTTCTTTGTGAACAGTTCGAGTAAGCCCAAGTATTGATGGATATAACCTAAGAACCTCATTCAAAACCATGGTGACCTGTTACAAAAAGAGTAATGCTAATGGTAAGTATCATGGACATACTATTCAGTCTGAAAATCAAAATAATATAATACTTACAATCTTAAGGTGACTAAGACCATCAAAATCTGGTTTGTTGTTGCCAAAGACTTGTAAGACTTCATCCCTAGCACGTGCTTGCCAATCAGGGTACCTACTCAATAAAACCATTGTCCAAACAAGCAAAACAGAAGTGCTTTCCTGCCCTGCAAAGTAGAATAGCTTGCATTCCTCTATTACATCTTCAAGATTCATTCCAACATTCTTATTGCTTCCTTGTTCTTGAATGTCCTTGTGATTTGACTCCAAAAGTATACCTAATAAGTCATTCTTAGTTGCTTCACCAGCCTTTAGTGCTTTCTCTCTCTTGTTAATCATACCCTTTAACGAAGCATTTACGTCTCTGTGAATTTGCTTCATCCTCCGATGGGTAGTAGTAGGTAGAAACCTACAAATAAACATAATCAGTCCTGTAATTATTATGGTATGAAGGGAATGCTCTTCCAATATCAAATAGCCTTGTAGTGGTTGTTCTGTCAACGGTAAACAGTTTGGTTTTCCATTTTATATAACATCTAGATTCTTATTCTATATGATAATTGTAACTTACCTGAGTGAGTTTTTTTCCTATTCAAGTTGCAATTGAGGTACCACATATTCATGTCATTATTTTTTAAATTTCTCATTGTAAAAAACAAATTTCTTTGATTCTTAATGATTATATATTATTTCTTAATGATGTATGGTAAGGTTAGTTCAGTTAAATAAAACTCGTTTAATAAGCTTGATCTTGCTTTAGTTATTGAGCAGTTAGATACACAGATGAGTCCTACCTCCATCCAGGGATGAAAGCTTTCATTATATCTTTCATTGCAAGTCCAACTTGCTCTTTTTGAAGTTCAAATATTCTTCTTCCTTCTTCATAACTACTTCCAAATGCTGTTCTAGAAATAACGTCACTAGCCAAATTCTGAAGGAAAGGCCATACATCCATTTCACACGATCCATCTAGAGATAACATTCCTTCCCATTTGCTAATCAGATTATTGCAACTTTTGAAAAATATTGGTAGCATAATCTGTGGTGTAATAAAGAAAATACAAGAATTGAAATTCCCACTGTCAAACTAAGCACAAAAACATGCAGATCGCTTGCAAAAGTATATGTTGCTGGCTTAACTAGCACAAGATATGACATACCAAATATTTTTCCCAAGAGAATGCATTTCTGGGAAGAGTAATTTTTCCGGAGTGTGTTTGACATGTTTTCAAGAGGCACAAAAGTGGATTCCATAATATCTATATTTAGTAAAAGGGAAAATAACCTTCAAATTTTCTAAATTGAATGCAGGGTTGATTATCCTTCTGTGCTTGCTCCACTTTTCTCCCTCATGATTTGCAAGGCCATTAGCTATTAACTTGATAAGGGGATTGACATTAGGCTTTGGGAAGTCATAGATCTTGTTAAGTACATCTTTTATTAGCTCAGGATCTGTTAGGGTCACACTTGGTTCTGGTCCAAACCAAAAAAAAGAATTCTTGCCTGCATATCATCAGGATCTTTATAAGTAGGTTCAAACTACAGATAAACAAAAAAAAGGAAAAAAGAAATCAGAAATTGAAGAGATTGAGAAATTTGTGTGTGCTATTTGAAATTGAAATGAATTACAAACCATTGTCCAAAAAGTAAAAAAATAAAATAAAAAATAAATCACTGCCCGTTAAACCTAACTAGCGAGTGTGGGGTGGAGGAAATCCTTGTACTGTAGCCTTACCCTTGCATAATAACAAAGAAGCTGTTTTCTCGATTCGAACCCATGACTTTTCAGTCATAAAGGAACAGTTTTACCACTGCTCCTGTTCGCCCCCTTATTGTCCGAAAAGTAACAGGAAGGAAAAATATTATTCTAATTTCCAATGATTACAGCAGGCATAAGCTCTCCGGAGTTACATTCAGATTGTTAAAGACAATATTATGCTAGGAACATACTCTTTGACACTATATTAGTAGAGCACATGAGATTTCTCCCGATAATAGTGTCAAAGAGTGTGTTGCTTGCAATTGTCTAAGGTTCAAATGCATCACTTCTTTTACAGTTCTGATGAGGTTCTCAAAGTGTGCGAATTACTTCTTTTATAGAAAAAGGAAATAAAAAATTATTGTCCTCTTCAGTTTATATAATGGGCAGGCAGTTAGAAATCTGTTCTGGTGCTGGATAGTACTGTTCACAAAAATGATTTCATAAAGAAGCACAGTTAGTGGCAAATTGGCAAGAGTAGCAGAGTAATTGCAGATAAAAGAATGGGTGAGAAAGGGTGCAATGTTTTAAGTTTCTCACAATGTTGAGAATCAACCAGCAAGCATAATCACCAATCCCGTCATCAAGATTGGGGATTGTCAATGATGAATATCTATGTTTGATACACCAACAACAGATGCCATTCTTGCCAAAGTAATTTGTACAGAAAATGCAGATGGTAGGCTATTATAACATACGCTAGATCAGGATCCTATTCTGTCCAAACATGATATCATGCTCGTATTCCACCACTACTAGTTACTTAATCCTCCCTAAAACCTTGATGGGGTTCATAGGAAGAAATCAGGAATGTGAAGGTGGCACCCCAAGTGAAAATCTTCATGTAGAAAGCCTCCTGGAACGGTACAACAGGAACCTGTATCCAAGAGGAAGTTATGCCCTGATGGTGTCTGTCCTATATGTGGTGCCAATACTGTAACAATTGAGCACCTTCTCTTTAATGTATGAATGGACAAACAGAATGGTTTGGTCATTGGCTCATTCTCTAATTTATGATGGGCTACAATTGGGTCAAATCAGAAGTCTACTGTCATTCTGATATCTATCCAAATTTCTATAATTAACTATCATAATGATTAACTGTGACAGGTAAATGGATGTGACTATAGCTGCACATAGGGGTAAAAGTGGGCTGGGTTGGGCTGGGCTGAGCCAAGCTTTGCCCCGAAAAGCCCAAGCCGTTAAAAAATTTCAATTTGGGTTGGCCCAAGCCTATTATGAGTCTAATTGTTAGTCTGATTTGGCCCGTTTATAAAAAAAAAAATGGTCTGGCTTGGCCTGTTAGCCTGTTAATTTTTAACTTCCAAGCAGAACTATGAATCAACTGTACAAAGTACTCAAATTCAGTAGCTACACCAAAAATCATAATTTCAACGTTCAAACAAAATCATGAATCATAACAAAACTCATACAATATGCACTTAAGTCATTTTCAAAAGCAAGAAGCTCAAACTAAATAACATATATTTCATCAGATCCAATAAACAAATCCATACTACATAAATCCAACAAACAAATCATGATGCTTGTAGTAAGTATAATTCTCCCAAAAATCTTTTAATATATTCATATATACAATCTAACATGGATGTTGGTTCCTCTTATATAAGAAATAAAGTAAGATTTCTATTAAAATATAATCGAATATAATTAAGTTATAAATAATTGCAATTGATTAAATTTATATCTTTTGTTTTTTTTTTTTCAAGACATACTAACTCTATTTTATTTTATTTAAATAGTACAGTATAGGCCAGCATGTAGGCTTATAGGCCCGACCTTTTGAAAGTGGGCCTCAGCCTTTTTATTAAACAGACTCTTTTAAGGCCCAAGCCCGATCTATTATACAAAATATACTAGATCAGATCTGATCTGATGTAGGCCGAGCCATAGACCCCTATAGGCCGGCCAGACCCAGTTTCACCCCTGCACACCATATATAGGACTCCTCAAAAGTCATTAAGTCAGCAAGTGTAAAGAAAAAGGAAAAAAGATGAATTTTTCAATAACAAAATGTGTAAAGAAAGAGGCAAATAGATGACAATTGCAAACAAGAAGAGTGGGAAGAGTAGGCATACCATGTTTGTTGACATTTTGTTGGACATAAGAGAACACACGCGGCACTATATCATCGGAGAGATTCATGGGCTTGGACCTTGCTTCCTTTTGCATCTTCCCAATATCCATTAAGTCTCCAACCAAAAGCCTGTATGGATTGCCTTGAAGGCCTTGTTCTCTTAGCAGCCTCTCTATTCTCTTTGGCCTCAGCCACAACCAGTTCACCACCCTCCATCCCCATATCATAGCAACTATCACTGTCATAATTATGGCTGCACTTGTGGCCCATGCTGCTTCCATTTTTGTGTCTGTGATTGGTAGGGGAAAGAAAACGGGAAAATGATGAAAGCAAGGGAAGCAAAGCACTACAATCTTCAGAAATCAGAACTAGTAGTACTATATATTGATTTTCTTATTTAATAGTAAGTAATTAAAAAAACATAGACAACATGCTGAGAGGTTTTTAATAGTATTAAATTTCAAGAATAAATTTATATCCTACCCATATAATTTTTTTTAATCAATCTTAACTACTTAAAGAAAAAGATATTAAATACTTAATGTGTTTTTTATTTTAAGTAATTATAATAATGTAAAAGAATCAGTTAAAAAGACATAACTTAACTCAATCACAAATAATTCTTTTGTACGGCAATCACAAATAATTCTATATCATAATAGCACGTCTTTGACATGATGTTTTAAATTATTTAAGAAGAATTACGTCACAAATTTTAACTAAACTAATGGAAAACAGAATGACAGCCAAGCCAAGTACTAAATACCGCCTAAATTTGTCTTAGGCTCTTTGTGGAGACTGGAGACTTTAAAATTGAGCTTATGGATCAATTTCTAGAAAAAAAAGCTCAGTTCGGTCGGAAAAGTATTTGTCAATTTAAAATTATCTATAAAAAGAAATTTGTATTGAGTGATTATATTATTTTTTCCACTTTGCCGGGGAAAAAATTGTGAAAATATGTTATAATATATGTTTTTTTTTCTTGTTTAAAAACTATAAAAACAATAAATAACTTTGCTTCCAAATATCATTTCTGCCCATGTTAAAGGGGAAATAAGTCTTTGACTTTTCCTTTCGGAACTTTTGATTAAATGATAAAGATCTTTCTTCGGCTGCTTACCAAAAAAAAAAAAAAAGATTTTTCTTCGGCTTTCTAGTATTAATAATCTATTTGCTTTCTGTTTCTTTTGGTATCGAAATATTAATGTTATGTCGATTGCTAAAACAGGTATTAAATAAAAACAAATACTTAATGGGAAAATATTTTCTCATGTTATAATAGAGTTTTTTCTCCTATTAGTGACCCTTCGATTTTCGTGCAAATTTTTTTTTTTTTAATAGATGTGGGTCTCACATAAGATGCCTCTACAACATGAGAAGATTTTCTCCTACCTTATGAGAAAATCGAAACTCATACTTAATATTTAAGTAACTTAAATGGTATTTAATAATTCTTGTATAAAGAATTATGTAAATTATTAGAATGATGTATAATTGTTCTATAAAAAAAATGGATAAAGTGTGTGTCATTTTAAAGGATGTAAAGTTGTATCATTTTAAGCAAAAGAGAGATAGATAAAGGAGAAGAGAGTTGATAAAAAAAATAAAGGTGTGGATTCCACCTCTTTGTGAGAGTGAAAGGATATAAGTTATGTCATTTAAAATGATAAACATTTTTCTCTTGTAAACTCTACTTTCATCTCAATAGGAAGTCTTACCAATCCAATGGGTTGCTTTCTACACATCTCAGCTAGACAATTTGCACCTCCTTGATGACAATGCCTTAACGACAATGTTGTACCTTTCATGTGAACTCATGTTACTTGACTGAAACTCTGTATAGAAGTTGTTCTATATATGCTCAAGATTTTGTAACCAAGGTGGAGGAAAGAAAATAGCGTGAGATGATGAGTTGTTATCATAAAATATATTTGTATAATTATGGGATATGTTGAGAGTTCTTTAGAGAAAGCAAAAAAACCAAATATGTATACATGGGGAAGAATATTGTAATAACTAAGTTGTGTTATGACCATGTTACTACCAATCAATTTAACGGTGAGATTGATTATGTTGATCCAACGGTTATATTTATTTTCATATTTGTATGGTTATGATTCTCCATATTTAAAGTGAAAGCATTAATTATAGGAAAAAATAACCATACAAAATTGAAAATAAGTATAGAGTATTAAATTTGAAAAATCATGACCATACAAAAATGAAAATAAATATAACCGGTGGATCAACATAATCGATCTAACGGTCATATTTATTGGTAGCAACATGGTAGTAATATAACTTGGTTGTTACAATGTCCTTCCTATATATATATATATATATATATATATGGATAAAAGATTTCTCCGGTCACCGGAGATAAAATTATCTTAAGTGAGTTTAAAACGACATCATTTTGGGACAAAAATCAAAGTATTTTTGTAATTATAATATATCGCAGGGTTATATTAGTCTTTGTCATTATAATTTTTTAATCTTATAACCCAAAACGACGTCGTTTTAACCTCACAGGATATAACTTTATCTCCAGTGAGGGAGAAATACTTTTCCCCCCTATATATATATATATATATATATATATATATATATATATATATATATATATATATATATATACTCCAAGCAAATTCAAGGCTTTGAAAACAATAACTAAAGAGAAGTGGACAATATCATGCATAATAAAATACTAACACAGAGGATACCAAAAATAAAAATAAAAATACTAACATGTGCTACCCCAATTGTGCCATGTGGAGCTGTAGCAGCCCAAGTTGTGACTTGGCCAGTTAGAATTAAGAATAAGCTATTTACAAAAAAAAAAATAATAATAATAATTAAGAATAAGCCCAAGTACACATTATCAGCTGCTTTGTGAAAAATATCTTCACTAATACAAAAATACCGAACACTCAGTATATTCTTTACTAAATATGGAAAACATAATATATTTAACTTTCTTATTTTACCCATCCTTTTATATTTATTCTCCCATAAGTCCCCATGTTTTCCTTTTTTTTAAATAAATGAGTGTATACTTCTAGTACAAATGATATACTCGCTTTTGAGATATTGGTAAGCAAAGTGCCTGCTGTTTCTGCTACTCTCTTGCACAACATTTTTATTTCCGGATTAAAACCAAATATCAAAAGACCAGTTTTAATTTTAACTCATAGACCCATGATTTTTTTCATGAAGCATTTTCCTTAGCTAAGGTGTACAAGGTCCAATTGCTTGATGAAAAACAACATCCACATGGTATCCAACACCTATGTTGGCTACACCTAGCCCGAATACAATAGCTACCAATACAACCACACTATAATTGCTAAATCCACCACCCCAATCCCAGCTTTACCTTTTCGAAGGTTATCTCTAGTTGAAATGCAAGCTAGGAGAGAGAAAAGCCTGTGTAATAATTGTGATGAAAAATTTATTCAATGGCCTTAATGGCGTTGTTTTGGTAATCACCCGATTATTGTTCTTGTCTCCGGACTCTTCTCTCATTCCACAGTTGCTACGTAAGTTTCACTCCTCTCCTCAGGGCGGTCATACATGACATGAGTTGACCAAGCCTGTTAGAATGAAGAACAAGCCCGAGTAATTAGTATAACATTATGTTCTGTCCTGAGGACAGAGATGTCCAACCTTTATCAGGCTGATTGGTCACTCTGGATCGTATAGCCTTGATTAGGAGTATCTATTAAGAAGATATCTCTAGACCTAGCTTGATCACTAGAAAGAATATGACTGTGGTGTCAGTGTGGTGAAAGTGGTTAATCATGTGTCCTTTACCGTCGATGAGCCCTCTTATTTATAGGGGCTGCCTCTGGTTTGAAATGTGGAGCTGAGCTGTAATGGCGCGGGGGCCATTACAGTCTGGTCGGCCGTTATTGGGTGTAACGTACCGAACGTTATGCTTCCATAATTACGATCCGTTTTAAGCATTTATCTGGAGTAACGTACCGGGTTCGAGTTCTGCCGGGTTGATACGATGGGCCTGTTAGTGTGGGCCTTCTTACTGGGTTGCTGAGGCGGACCGATTTCGTGGGCCTTTTACCCAGGTCCATAACAGTTGCCCCCCAGCCGGGCTACCCGTGCCTTCGGGTTGCCTGGGTGCCTGAGATGTGGATAATGTAACTCGGCATAACTCGTTGGCTGCAATCCGGTGTAGATATCTCGTTACGTTCCAATTCATTTTTTGGATTTTGGCAAATGCCTCTCTCCTGCGCATGCTTGGCCACGCGTCGTTGTTCGCATGCCTTTGCGTGCTGCAGCTATTTTATGCAGTCTTGTTTACCGTGCGCATTTATGAATGCCATCATTTTTGTGTGTCGAATCATTGCCTTTTGCGGCGATGGGGTGGTTGTGCCTTTAGCAATTCCAAACTGCTTCACTCTTCACTCGCGGTTTTGGCGGTTGTTACCCACGGTGGACTTTAAATGACCCTATTATCCTTGTTCTTTGGTCTTCCTACAGCCCCTTTTTATTCTGCAGTTTCCATTTCTCTTCATCATTTTTCCTTTTATCGTTCATAAGCTTTCGTGGTTCCTGGTTTTGCTTTGCTGCAATCTTTTCATTCGTTTACGCTCTCATAATCAGGTATTTTGAAGCTCTTTACCTTGCTTTTAATTTTGTGTTGCATTCTCCTTCTCCTATTCGCATGTGTGTAGTCTAGTGTCCTCCTTTTTTATTTCTCTGTTTTCCAAAACGTGGTTGCCTTTTTCCTGCTAAAAATATTTTCTCTCCTAATCTTAACTCTTTGTTCAAAAAATGGGAAGGAAAAAACCTTCCTTCTCAGCTTTGCGGTGTAGCCAGGAGGATGACGTAGATTCCGATTTGTTGGAACGAATTCCTCCTGGTGCCCGTTACTGGCTTTGGGGGATTCCCAGGACCGAAGAGGAAGAACGGAAAGCCATGCTTCGAGGGTATCGTGGTTCAAGATCGCGTAAAGGTGGTCGAAAAGGCCGTGTAATTTCCAAACCCCGCGTTCCATCACCTACTCGTCCCCCTCCTTCGTCTGAGAGTCCCAGTTGTTCGGGTTCTAATTTTGGGGATTTTCGTCGTTCTCTTCCTGTCTCCAAAGATGTCCCTTGCTTTTCATGTGTTTACCTGAGTTCTCAACTCGTCCAGCAAGGATGTGATTCTTTGGCGGAATCTACCCTTGATAGTTGTCGTCATGGGAGCATTCCAGTTTCTACCCCTCCATCTGGCCGAGTTAATGAACCAATTATGATTTCTGACTTGTCGTCGTCATCATCTAGTGATTCATCTGATAGCACTTTAAATTCAGGTATATCCATCCTCATCTGATCCCCTTTTGTTTTTTCATTTCTAGGTATTAATGGCATGTTTCCCTGAAGAAGATGTAGATGAGTCGGGTTCAATCGAGTCATGTTTCGAGTCTCCCCCTTCTTCCCTAGTTTCTCAATTCCCTTGGGTAACATATGAGGTGTTAAACACTACGTCCGGGATGAGTTCCGATGATGTGGCTAGTCTTCCTGTTGGGCAACTGGAAAATTATGACATCTGCCCTCCCTCCGAAGATGAACCAGTTTGTTCTGGAGGGGCAGAAGATGAGTCATGCTCCTTCTTCTTTTACCGAGACGTGATAACCTAACTCGGTGTTCGATTTCCTCTGACTGAGTTTCAGATGGAAATTCTTAACCATCTGCATATATCCCCCACCCAACTTCATCCCAATGGCTGGGGTTTTGTAAAAGCTTTCGAACGATTTTGTGCATATCTGACGCTCGTACCGTCAGTTTGTGTCTTTTTCTATTTTTTTCATGTCGTCTCCTGTCGTACCGATCGCGAACCCCCTGAACGGAAGGGATGGGTTACCGTTCGTGGTATTCCGGGTCATAGGTTGTTCCGAGTATACACTGACTCCTTTAAAAATTTTAAGGATCAGTTTTTCAAAGTCTCCGCCCATCCTGGAAAGGATGTGTGGTTCCTTAATAATTGTGGGACTAAGGATGTAGAGGGGAAATTTCCCTTATGTTTGTCGTCTGACCATTTCCGGTTTCCCCCTACAAGCTATCATTTTAGTGAGTCCGAGTTGAGTCCTTCGGATATTAATACGGCAATCGCTATTGGGAATTATCTACAAACCCGACAGCCTGCCAGTGTTTCCTCATTGATTTACAAATCTCAAGAGGAGCTTGACATGGAATTGAGTATGTTCATCCTTGCATTTTTGATTGTCTTATGACGTTTTGTGGCTGTGTCTAATGTTTGTTCAACAGTTCCCGATATGGCAGGTCAAGCTCAGGAAGATCAATCCAGCAAAAAGAATGACCAACCCAGCTGGTTGTCTGTCTTGAGCCGAGGTGCTCCTGTCAAACCCGTGGATCCTCCGAGCAAAAAGCGGAAGGTTGTAGAGGAGCAGCCGAAGAAGCCTGTTGCTGAAAAAGCTAAGGCCGTGGAGAAATCAAAGGGGAAGCCAGATAAGGTTAACCCGATTGCTCCATTGGTGACCCCGGCCGTCATCATGCCTCCCCCTTATGCTGGGTTTTCCAAGCATGTGTTGTGGAAATCAGGCATTACCAACCCTCTACGGGAAGTCGTTTGTCCCCCGGAGATATTTTTCAACTCTTCTCCTTTTACAGCTACACAAATCAAAGAATTGGAGGACATGGAGATTGGCTATATGAAGATGTCGGCCATGGTCCGACCTCTACTGTCGCTGAAGAGTGATTACCTCCGTACCTTTAACGACTTAGCTGCCTGCCAGGGAGAGAAGTCGAAGGTGCTGGCCGAGTTGAAAACGGCCAGGGAGGCGCTGGAGAAATAAAAAGGGGGAAAGAGAGAAGCTTACAAAAGATCTCTCTTCTACCAGGGAGGCTTTGGCTAAGGTCCAGAAGGAGTATAAGGATCTGAAATCTGTGCATGACTTCAACCATAAGTCCTTGACAAATTTCAAACAGAAGTTTGAGGATCTGGAAGCGAAGTTGGAGGAAACTGAAGGCACTGCCCAAGCTTACCGGAGCGAACTCGAGAAGGCCATAACTGGTTCGTTCGAGAACGCTCTCAACAAACTGCGAGTTGTTAATCCAGGGCTTCAGTTTATCACCCGTGGTATCCATTCTCAGGCTTATGTGAGCAATGGTATTATCATTGGTTGTCCTCCAGAATCTCCGCCATGTGACTCGGCCACCCCTAGCGAGGATAGAGGGGTGGTGGAAAAGGGCAAGGAGGTCAACACGCGTCCTCCTTCTGCTTCCTAATTTAATTTTTGTAAATTTTGTTATGGCCTTTTCAAAGCCTCTTTGTAACGAATATTGCCGTTTTATGCCTGGCTTTCATGTATTTAATATATGTTCTAACTTTTGATTCACATCAGTTTGATTTATACAACCTGGCCAAGGTTGGAGCATGTTTAAACGGATTCCGATTTTTTCATTTATTTATGACGCATACTTTTTGACTTAGCTATGCAAACTAAACCGGCATACAGATCATTTCGTCATTTAAGACGTGTCTGTGTAAAACTTTTTCCAAGGCAGAGGCAATCATGGCACCTACCCATCCCTTTTGAAAACAAAAGGTAATAGGCAATTTTGACCTGATCAGGATCGTTGTTGGCAGATTGCAACTCATACCTTGGTTTGTATTCGATACTAATAACAAATAAGAGTAGATCTTAAATAAGAAATAATTCCTCATTTATTTATTGGTTCGAGTATTACATGAATAATGCCAGCATATTTGGCTTTTAAATAAAGAAAGTCCCTAATAGAGGATAAC
>JAVKPL010010683.1:0-46088 GCA_032173675.1 Gastrolobium villosum
AATGGGACAATCCAATTAATTGATCTGAAGGTATCCAGCTCAGTCTCACATTAAGTATTCTCTTTGTTCTTTGGTTTGCACTAATAAGTCCATGCTTATTGCATTATCTTTAATATCAATTTTAGTCATTTTATTATTTATTTATTTCTTTCCTTTTCTTTTCTGAGAGGGGAATTATCTCTCATGTTATTGCATGTTGCACAACATATAGTGTCTAACTAAACCAAGCTCTTAGCAGCGATGTTACAAGCATCAAAATCTTTATTATGATTTTTCTACTACATTCGGTTCTTTCTCACAATGATGCACCTCCTTTTCCCCCTATTCTGTATCTCTTAAAGGTCCGGTACAAGGAAAGTCTTCCTTTGGTGCTTCGTGGAATATCCTGCACATTTCCTGGTGGGAAGAAAATTGGAATAGTTGGACGTACTGGCAGTGGCAAATCTACTTTGATTCAAGCATTATTTCGATTGGTTGAACCGGCAAGTGGGTCTATCCTTATAGACAACATTGATATTTCTGGGATTGGCCTTCACGACCTACGAAGCCATCTGAGTATCATACCACAAGATCCAACCTTATTTGAAGGCACCATTCGAGGCAATCTTGATCCTCTTGAAGAGCATTCTGATAAAGAAATTTGGGAGGTTAGTATTATTTGGATAATTCCATTTATTACTTACACAGTATTTGTGTAATCTGTAAATGCCTACAGGTATTTGAAAATTATGACTAGTTAAGTGGGAGTAGAAGGTTGTGCTATGTTTGATTGCTTTGAGTTTAATTTTTCACAGGCACTAGATAAGTCTCAGCTTGGAGAGATACGTGAGAAAGGACAAAAGCTTGAAACACCAGGTAGGATGCCCAGAAAACTCGAATGTACCTTGTATCTTTTCTTCCCCTACCCCTAGAAAAAAGAAAAAGGAAAGAAAAAATGTTTGGAGTCACAAGTAGCTATGTTAAGATTTATTTTAAATCTGCAGTGCTAGAAAATGGAGATAATTGGAGTGTAGGACAGCGGCAACTTGTTTCTCTGGGAAGAGCTCTGCTCAAAAAGTCAAAGATACTTGTACTTGATGAAGCAACGGCATCAGTTGATACTGCTACTGATAATCTTATCCAGAAGATTATTCGAAAAAGAGTTCAAAGACTGCACTGTATGCACCATTGCACATCGTATTCCTACTGTTATTGACAGTGATCTGGTTCTGGTACTCAGTGATGGTGCGTATTTAGTCAAGCTTTTCATTGTCTGACAGTATAAAAGGAATTTTGTTAAAGTCCAATGTTGAAATCTCATCCATATACTTTTTCAATTGCAGTTTTGAGAAAAGTGTTCCAATAGAGTAACTTTCAATCATATAGGAGAATTTATATTCATCACATTGCAGATTCTGCTTTGTTATTGCTAAGATCTAGTTATATTGCTTGTATCAAATCAATTTAGTCTTTTTGTCTACAAAATACCCAAAAGGACAAGTTGATATTGTGTTCAATTTCTGAGTGTGCTTGTATGTTGCCACACCTCTCTGCTCACTTCTGGTTACTGCAAAATTAACTGTGTTTTTGGATTGAATGATTGGGATAGTTAGACATGCTTTATTAATCATTCTCTAATTTGTGCTGATGAAGTTAATGATTGATATTTTTACAGGTCGAGTTGCAGAGTTTGACACTCCATTACGGTTATTAGAGGATAAGTCATCCATGTTTCTGAAGTTGGTGTCTGAATATTCGTCGCGGTCAAGTGGCATGTCAGATTTTTAAACCAGATAAAAAAATGCCCCAAAACCTTCAAATTTGCGGAAAGAGCTTAAGAACCTTCAAAGCTAGTGGCAGCAAGAGCTCAAGACATGTCAAGAGTTCAAACAGTAATCATGCCTCAGTTGCTACAACTGCTGCATTCGGCAGACATAAAATGAAGAGATTGTGATTTGAAAGTATCATCAGTTGGTTCATCCCCCTTGAACAATATTGAGGAATTCATGCATGGTTGGCATGCTTTGTAACAGAAAATAAGATGATCTGTTATTACAGGACAGAAAATTTGGTCAAGAATGTGCAATAAAGTAGTTTTAAGAATGAGGCAATAGGCTTTTGCTTACTTAGAAGAGTGTAGAATGGGAACTAGTCTTGTCTATTCAGTAGTTCAGAATTAAGGCCATTTCTAGGCTGGGATTTTCACTTCACCCTCTGTACCTTTGCTTATCTTTTATCTTCCACATAGTTGATTAGTTTTCATATGTCATCATTGATGATGTAATTAACTCTTTTGTACAGTATCATCTTTCGCTAGTGAAGTATCTTTTGCAATATAATGATGCCACATTATGTTAATATCCTTACCAAATTGCCAGGAATAACGGGTATATGATCCTGGACTAGCTCTAAGTGGCCAAAAACATTATGCTAGATGAAAATTTTCCTATGATTCCATGATTGGCAAGAGGCTGATATTTTTATAATATGAAAGCTAAATGTTTATGCCACTTAATTCGTAGTTCAACCATGTCAAAAGGTGAAATTCTTAGTACTTTCCAATTGTTAGGATTTACAAATTTTTAATAGGGAAAGTTCTATATACAGATTTTTTATTTATAAACTCTTACAAATTATATTATATATTAGAGGTGATATATTCTAGCACACTGTGTACGACCCTTAGTACATAGTGTAGTTTACCCTTAGTACATAATGTAGTTTGTAAGAGTTTATAATTTTTTTTATAAATATAACTTTTTCAATGTTTGATTTGTTAAAAAATAAAAAGACATTAGTGCTGTCAAAATGAGCTCAAGCCATGGAATATCAAGCCCCATATTTAGTGGGGCTGTTTTAACCCTAACCCCCAAACTTTTTTTATTTCTTGGGTTGGGGTCGGGTTAACTGCGGTTCAACCCATTTTGAAAAGTTTTTCAACTCAAACTTCTGTTAGTGACGTTTCCTCTTCTCATTTCAAGGCCCTGTGATTCTTCTATCAAAACTCATCATTTCTAAAATTCCATTAATTCTTCTTAAACATAAAGTTCTTTAGGTGTTTCCCACCTTCAATTTTTAGCTTAAACCCTCAAATTCAAAATTGTTATTAAGGAT
This sequence comes from Gastrolobium villosum, assembly GCA_032173675.1. NCBI lineage: Eukaryota > Viridiplantae > Streptophyta > Magnoliopsida > Fabales > Fabaceae > Gastrolobium > Gastrolobium villosum. The sequence continues at coordinate 3,094 of JAVKPL010010683.1, forward strand.
TAAAGATGTTTATTTTCCGATTTTTCTAATTAATTTTCCCTCCTTTTTTTTTGGAAATCCAAGTCTGATAAGGAGGAATGCCAGTTTTGATGATGTGGGCATAAATCTTTTGGAAAAATTATTATTTTTTGGTGGTGATTTTAGACGAATTCTGCTTGTGATGCAAAAAGGAACTTGAAGAGATATTGTGATCTACTTGCTTTACTTGTAAACATTGCATGCCCATCATTTTTGGATAAGATGAATTATGCAAATTATTTGCATCATATATATGGCTACTTAGGCACCTAAAAATAAGAATTAAGAACTATTGAATGATTATGTGCTATCTTGGGTTCCTGGGAAAGAATAACATATGTAACTTTAATTTGATAGCCCATGTAAAGTGGATAAAAATATTGATAGACGTGATGATGTTCACAAACTGGATTTGTGAACACTATTCATTCTAAATCATGAGTTAAAATTAGGTATGTTGCTGCCTTATGTCATTAATGTCATTGTCAATGCTATGAAAATATATTTCCCCTGAGTTGATAACAGTGCTGTTACATTAGGCACGAGGGTATAACATTGGGTATTGAATCATTTGGATCATATATCAGCTAAGCTGCACAATGCTGCATGTTCTATCGTATCATGATCCTTTTCTAGAAGGTTGTCATAAAAGTGTTTAAGGTTTTAATGCTGGTATTTTATGGTTGAGAGATTTTCTTTTTTCGCTGGAGATGTGAGAATCTTATTTTAGATGTGGAAATTGTCCACCTAATATTGGAATTACGCAATTATAAATTTGGGAAAAGTAAAACTTATGTTGTGGGAGAATTCAATTCTCATGTCATAGATACATTAAGTGTGAGACTCATTTATTTAAAAAAAACAAAAATCAAAAAATTGAGTGGCACACCTTTTTATGATGTGTGTAGGAAGGGTTTGTTTTCTCGTGCAACATGAGAAAAACAAACCCCTATAAATTTTATAAGGTTTTCTCCTCTTATTGCGCTACTTGTGGGTAGTAGTAGCAAAATGTGGGAATTTTCTTCTGTAAGTCGGATGTATCCACTTTGGGTACATCTTTTTTCTATAAAAGGTAAATTTTCTTCCCATTTAAACCCACACTTTCATTTTTATTCCATCTATATCCTAACTTTTTTGCCTTTTTTGGACCGATGCACCATGCATCGGTAGTACCAAAGTTTTGTCCCAAAATGTGGTATGACTCACGATATAACACGTTAAAATACAGATTATATCGATCTATGGAATAAAATGAGTCGTGTATGAATTTACATAAATGACACGAAGTCGTGTTGTGTCACGGATTGACTCGCGTGCCAATGCGCAAAACTCTTTTTGTCGAAAAAAAGAAAAAGAAATTGAAAATTTAGTGATTTTAACACAACTTGTTGCAGGCCACGAGTCAACTAGTGTATTTTAGTTTTTTCTTTTATTTTTAACATTTAAAAAAAAAATCAATTTTTTGATTTTTGCGGGACCAACCCAAGTAACTCACGATGGGTTGTGTCTGGGTTTCATTTTTTGACTTGAAAAAAAAAAGATCATGTTCAGGTTGAATTATTTGACTCACGGGTCAAATCTTGATGAATCCGACCCACCGACACATTTTGTTACCCGTATTCGTAGATTTGTAATGACTTGTTCTTCAACTCAGATAAGATTCTCAATAAGATATATTGAATAATGTTGAATACTTGATGAAGTTCTTTAATTAGACTAACCATCTTGTGCCTTCCTGAAGGAAAAGGGTAATTCATGATTGCTCCTCTATTAGAATGGTGCAAGACACTTTGATTCCTTTTGCAACCCTCTCCACCCTTAATAATAATAAAAAAGAAGCTTATTGTTATTTTTGGGTTATATGAGATTGATTAAAGCTTAGTTTCTGCTTGCTCTTATTGTACTACATTTTTGTTTTGCATTCTATTATAAAAGAAAGAAAATAGCGAGAGAAGGAAGGATGACCATAATTTAACACGGAAAAGTAAAGATAAAAAGGTATTGCTTCCATTTATTGGGTATTCTTATAATTAATATATTCATTTTGTGTTCCACTTTTATATTTGTCTTTGGAGATGCTTTTTGATGTCTTTCCCTGTTCTATTCTATCTATGTCGTCTTGACATCTTTTAACAAAAAATTCTTAAATCATTTATCATCTTTAATAAAATCTTCCAAAGCAGTGTTATCACTGCTGTGGAAGCACTAATCATATTAAAAAAAATCACTTTCAATTATCCCATTTTTTCATTTGGTGTGTTTTGTTGGAATTTATATATATATATATATATATATATATATATATATATATAAATTGTGCAGACAATCTATTGGTTATGAATAAGAAGTTTGGTAGTGAAAGGGTGTGTCTTTTCGTCGACAAACAGATGTATCTTTTCATCCTAAAGGATGTGTTGTTTCATCCGAACGGATGTGTTGTTTCATCCTAACGGATGTGTTGTTTCATCCTAACAGACATGTTGTTTCATCCTTGAATGTGTGCCTTTTCGTGTTGAACGAATGTGTCTTTTCGTGTCCAACAGATGTGTTGTTTCGTCGTCGAATTGGTGCCTTTTGAAACGTGACCGGTCAGCGTCTATAAATAGACACTGATATTGACACTGACACCTTCATAAAATGGATCCAAATTTTTCTGCATTGATACTCTGCCGGAATTTTTCCTTCTTCCGGTTTGCATTCTTCTTTCGATTCCGGTGTCGTTTCCTCTGGCATATTGTTGTGTTCGTTTAGGCTGTTGACTGGTAGTGCCGCCACTCTTCAGAGTTTAGACGAAATCCGTTCTATCCTGGGAGACAAGTGTCCATCAACCTTGGGCATCAGTGAGGGGGCAAATTGTCTTAAGGAGACACGTTCTGTAGGCTCGGATTTATTCCTCTGATTCTGCATATTTTATTCTTCTGATATCGTCATCCGTCTGTTTCATCATTCTGTCTCAATTATCTGACAAGTAAGTCTGTTATTTAATTTTGTTATAATTGCTCAGTGATAATTCTGATCATCTACTCCCTCTGTTATTTATATGAGTTCAAATCTCTTAGTGATATAACATCACCCACTGTCTTCACCTGTTACTCCCTCTGTTATTTACATGGGTTCAAATCTATTGATAAATATGAAGGTCTCGACTATTTCGATACTTATTCACATGTTACAAGGATCACATCCATTAGGATGTTGATCGCGGTAGCTGCATTGAATGGATTAGAAATACATCAAATGGATGTTAAGACCGCCTTCTTAAACGGCGACCTGGAAGAAGAGATATATTTTGAACAACCTGAAGGTTTCATTGTTCCAGGACAAGAAAGGAAAGTTTGTCGCTTAATAAAATCCCTTTACGGGTTAAAGCAAGCTCCAAAATAATGGCATGCGAAATTTGACAATGTTATGTTATCAAATGGATCTCGAATTAATGAGTGTGACAAATGTGTCTATGTTCGAAATACTGAAAAAGGATTTGCCATTATCTGTCTTTATGTAGACAACATGTTGATCATAGGTAGTAACAATCAAATGATTAAAGCTACCAAACAATTACTTAAAAGTAATTTCGATATGAAAGATATGAGGATAGCAGACGTTATCCTAGGTGTTAAAATTCATAGAACATCTAGAGGGTTGGCCTTATCACAGACTCACTATATAGCTAAGGTTCTCAAGAAATTCAAAAGTTTGAATATAACCCATGTGAGGAACCCTCTAGATTCTAATCTTAGTTTATTAAAGAACACTGGTAAAGCTACAGCACAAAAGCTATATGCTCAAATGTTGGGAAGTTTGATGTATGTTATGAACTGCATCAGACCTGATATTGATTATGCAGTAAGTTTGTTAAGTCATTTTACTAGTAATCTAAATGAAAATCATTGGAAAGCTGTGGTAAGAGTTTTGGGATACTTGAAATATACTCAAAATTTTGCTTTGCATTACGAGAAATACCCCGCATTTATAGAAGGGTATTGTAATGCAAATTGGATCACCGGCTCTAACGACACTAGATCCACAAGTGGATACGAGTTCACCCTTGGTGGGGGTGTTGTGTCTTGGAAATCATCCAAACAGACTTGCATTACAAGGTCAACCATGGAAGCAGAATTTATTGCTTTAGATAAAGCCGGTGAGCAAGCCGAATGGCTTCATAACTTTATTGAGGATGTTCCTAATTGGCCAAAACTGGTACCAGCCGTATGCATACATTGTGACAGCCAAGCAGCTATTGGAAGGGCCAAGAACGTCATGTACAACGGTAAGTCTAGACACATACGTCGTAGACATGATTCCGTAAGATAACTACTCTCGAATGGAATTATTACAATTGATTATGTTAAGTCTAAAGAGAACATAACGGATCCATTAACAAAATGGATTCCTAGAGAGTTGGTTGAAAATTTGTCGAAATGATAGGTTTAAGGCCTATAAATTGTTGAGCATTGCGATAACTCTACCTAGAAGAGTGGAGATCCCATGAACTAGGTTCAAAGAGACAACTAAGTGATGTTCGACTGTCCAAACACTGTGGAGTTTTAAAACTCATACTCATTCCTAAGACAAGACAATGTATTATGAGGGTAAGCATTTAGGCTTTTAATGATTTCTTAATCTGTTGTGTTCAGATGATGTATAATGAGTTACATCACAAGAAATCACCTATGTGAGTGTGAAGTAAGGGCTGCTTCTATGAGAACTTTTCAAAGGCCGATTCTCTAAAAACACTCGCAGAACCAGAAAGGTGTCCCACGGCCAAAATGGGCACAACAAAGGACAAATAATGCTAGAGAAGCAATTGTGTGACTCCTATTGTCTAGGTATATACTAAAGGTTGACAGTTCAAGTCGACCTAGACCACCGATTGACCGAGTATATCCGATAGGTTTTCGCTAGAGAAGGTTCAAAGGTAACTCCACCTATCTCGATGAAGTTATTTCTCGTTGAGAAAATTACACTTTGCATTTATATTCTTATGCATTTTTGTCACGATGATTTGACTTCTTATCCATGTGGGGGATTGTTGGAATTTATGTATATATATATATGTCTTTATATATATATATATATATATATATGTATATATATATATATAAATTGTGTAGACAATCTATTGGTGATGAATAAGAAATTTGGTAGTGAAAGGGTGTGTCTATTCGTTGACAAACGAATGTATCTTTTCATCCAAACGAATGTGTTGTTTCATCCGAACGGATGTGTTGTTTCATCCTTACGGACATGTTGTTTCATCCTTGAATGGGTTCCTTTTCGTGTTGAACGAATGTGTCTTTTCGTGTCCAACGAATGTGTTGTTTCGTCGTCGAATAGGTGCCTTTTGAAACGTGACTGGTCAGTGTCTATAAATAGACACTGATATAGACACTGACACCTTCATAAAATGGATCCAAATTTTTTTGCTTTGATACTCTGCCGGAATTTTTCCTTCTTCCGGTTTGCATTCTTCTTTCGATTCCGGTGTAGTTTCCTCTGACATATTGTTGTGTTCGTTTGGGCTGTTGACTGGTAGTGTCGCCACTCTTCAGACGAAATTCATTCTATCCTGGGAGACAAATGTCCATCAACCTTGGGCATCAGTGAGGGGGAAAATTGTCTTAAGGAGACACGTTCTATGGGCTCGTATTTATTCCTCTGATTCTGCATATTTTATTCCTCTGATATCGTCATCCGTCTGTTTCATCATTCTGTCTCAATTATCTGACAAGTAAGTCTGTTCTTTAATTTTGTTATAATTGCTCAGTGATAATTCTGATCATCTACTCCCTTTGTTATTTACACGGGTTTAAACATCTTAGTAATATAACATCACTCACTGTCTTCAATAACATGTTTTACTATTTGTGTAAGTCTCTTTCAATAATTGTTTAATATAAGAGTTTATTGGGTTAAGGTAATTACTGTGGATACAGGACCAGAGTGAGTTTTAAATTCCTTGAGCATTTATTTGGAATCAATTATGTGCTTTCTAACAAGACTTAATTAATATACATTGGAAGTGGATGATATTTCCTTTTGTATTTTCATGGTTTTGGTGAGATTTATTTTACGCAAATGAAGGACACATAGCACATGCATAGTCAACCCATGCCTTCACCATTATATTTACAACAAAATGAATAATTATGACTTCATGCAATATCTGCATGATTAAAACAGAAGCAGAAAGAAAATAGCAGCAGGGCTAGTTTGGAGTTTGACATTGCAGGCTTGAATGGAAATCTGTGAATGTCATTATTTGAAATTTTATTGGATATATTTTTATGTTATTTTCTATTTCCATATTCTTATATTTTAGTGAATTAATATAAGTTTTCTTTTTCGGAGTTTCAATACTTCCAACTTCTTTTAGCTTTTGAAACATTAATTACACTTACATTTCAAGGCTTTGTGTATATGGTGCTATTGTTATTTTACTTTCTTTAGAATGCTTTCTTTTTTAGTTAGTCTAACGTTTCAAAGAAATTTAGTTTTTTAATTATTTTTTTAGTCCAAAGGCTGCCCTAATATGTGGGGTTATATTAGTTTTTGTATTTGTGGATTTTTTTTACCCTAACCCATACATGTTAGAGCCTACAAGACGAGTTGACCTGTTTTGATGGCTTTAGGAGAATGTAGGAAATAATGTTTGATATTCTGATCTTGAATTCGTAGGTGGTAAGATATTAAATCGTGAGATTTACATTTATAATTCTAACTATAAAATATAATATTTATATATATAAAATCGAGATCTTAAGATCGAAAGGCAAAATAAGATAGTAAATCATGAGATTGACACGAAAAATAAAATTCATGATATTAATGTAGTAAAAGAATCAAAATATTAAAAGTTACCAAATCTCGTATCTATTCGGTAACTTTTAATATTTTGATTTTTTTTATCATACAGGACCATGGTACAGAACAGACGATCAGAGCACAACATGAACCATTTGGACTTTATCATCTCAAGTCAACCCCTTATGTGGTGTGTGCTACCACTGAATCTCCTAGTCTTCTACATCAGCTTTTGGGCCATCCTTGTTTGTCAAAACTTCAACAAATGGTTCCAAGTCTTGCAAGTTTGAAGTCTCTCAATTGTGAGTCGTGTCAATTATTGGGGCTTCCTTTATGAGTCAAGTTAAGAGTCAAATAGAGTCTGTTTTTACTATCATTCATTTTGATGTATGGGGTCCAAGTCTTGTTCCCACTCTCGTTGATTAAATATTTTGTTACTTTTATTGATGACTTTTCTCAGTGTACTTGGTTGATCTTAATGATAGAAAGGTCTAAGGTGTTATCCATATTCCAATCCGTTTATATTGAAACTCAAAATCAATTTTGCAAGTCCATTAAGATTTTATGCATTGATAATGCTAAAGAATATTTTCCACTAAATTCTCATCATTTATGTCTTCTCATGGTATTTTACATCAATCACTATGTGCACATACACCCCAACAAAATGGAGTGTCTAAAAGAAAAAAAATCTTCATCTTATTAAAACTACTCGTACATTAATATTACAAGCTAAAATGCCTTTACACTTTTGGGGTAATCTTGTATTGACTGCTTGTTATTTGATCAATCATATGCCTACATCAGTAGTTAATAATCAAGTTCCTCCTTCGTGAAACATGTCCTGCTCCAAATGCTTCACATACTACGGATCCATGTGACCCAGGTGAGTATGTTGATAATCTTACTATTGCCTTTCAAAAAGGTATTCGATCCACTTGCAACCCTCATCCTATTTATAACTTCTTAAGTTTTTCATCATTTGTCTCTATAATATTATGCTTTTGTTTCTCCCTTGTGCTCTATTCAACTTCTTAACATTGTTGGTGAGGCCCTTTCACATTTTGGTTGGCGATAAACCATGATTGATGAGATGAATACCCTCGAGCATAGTGGTACATGGGAGCTGGTTTCCCTTCCCCAAGGAAAGGAGGTTGGGTTTATGCTATCAAGATATGCCTTGATGGTCATATTGATCGCCTCAAAGCTTGACTTGTTGCCAAAGTTACACTCAGATTTATGGTCTTGATTCTGGTGACACCTACTCTCCAATGGCCAAAATGATTTCTATCCATATTTTTTCGTGCCATGGCAGCCATTAGACATTGGCCACTATATCAATTCGATATTAAAAATGTCTTCCTTCATGGTGATTTTGAAGAACAGATTTATATGGAGTAACCACCTGAGTTTGTTGCTCAGGGGGAATTAGGACTTGTTTGTAAGTTGAAACAATCTCTTTATGGGTTGTAACAGTTTCTCCAAGCTTGGTTTGGTAAGTTTAATACAGTGGTGTAGGAGTTTAGGCTAATGTAGAGTGAAGCCGATCATTTAGTCTTCTTCAGACATAATCTCTCTGGTTGATGCATTTATTTGATAGTTTATGTTGATGATATAGTTGTTACAGGCAGTGATCATGTTGAAATATCTCAGATGAAGAAGCATATGTTTAGACATTTTCAGACCAAAGACTTGGGAAAGCTCAAATACTTCCTTGGTCTTGAGGCAGCTCAATCAAAGAATGGTATTGTAGTTTCACAGAAAAAATATGCTTAGGATATGCTGCAAAAAATTGGTATGACAAGCTGTAAACCTATTGACATTCCCATGGATCCAAACAGTGAACTATTACTAGACCAAGATGAGTCGTATTTAGGTCCCGACAGGTATCAAAGATTGGTCGGTAAGCTCAACCACCTTACACTAACTGGACTAGACATCTTTTTCGCAATTAGTGTAGTATGAAAATTCATGCAACCTCTGTGTGTTAATCATTGGAATGTTCTGGCACGAATCTTATGATGTATTAAAAATGCTCCGGGTCAAGGATTGATGTATAAAGACAAGGGTAATACTCAAGTAGTGGGATACTCTGATGCTGACTAGTCTAACTCTCCAATTGATAGAAGATCTACTTTAGGATACTGTTTTTATTGGAGGTAATCTTATCTCATGGAAAAGTAATAAGCATAACATGGTGGCTCAATCTAGTGCACAAGCTGAGTATAGAGCCATGACAATGCTCACATAGGAACTTATATGGGTAAAACAGTTACTTAGTGAGTTGAAGTTTGGAAACAAAGACCATATGAAACTATATGTGATAATCACGCTGCTTTGCACATTGCATTAAATCTAGTTTTCAATGAAAGGACTAAGTATATAGAGATTGATTGTCACTTTATGAGGTAGAAAGTTCTTTCCAAGAAATCCATCATTAAATTTGTTAACTTAAGTGATTAGCTGGCTGATATTTTCACAAATTCGCTACGTGATCCTCAAATTCATTTCATATGTGACAAGCTTGGTCATATGATCTAAATGCTCCAACTTGAGGGGAAATGTTAAAAAATATCTTAATAGTATTTTTATTTTAGGAAATAGTCCCTATAGTTTTAGAGATTGTGTATCAACAAATAATAGGTAGATTTGGTTAGATTTTTATTTCTTAGAGATTGTAAATCCTATATATAATGGATGGAGCTGCTATTTTTTCTAGAAGCCATTTGAAAATCCTCTTTCAATACTTTCCATATTATTAGATCACAATCCTAACCAATTGTGGGAAGAGAGAGAAGAAAGAATGTTGTCGAGAGAAATAAATAAAATATGCATAAAAAATAAGCATAATATCTTATCCTAAAAAAAATAACAAATAAGTTATGGGCAACACGTTTTTGTATACCAAATCATAAAAAAAGTGTTTAGGGCCTTCACAGCCCAATTCTATTAAACGAGCACAGATCTGGGCCATGTATAATATGGAGCCCAATGCAGGTCGCGTGCACCCTCAACAACACACTCATCGCATTTCTGTGTTCCCTCTCTCTTTCTCTTTCTCTTCTTCGTACAGCTTCTCTTTTGTTGTGTCTGTGAGTGTGAGTGTGGGCACGGTAAGATGCAGGCCATTGCGAGGCGCGTAGGGCACCAATCGCCAAATCCATCAACGTCTCTCAAGTCCTTCTATCCAATTTTCAATCACCGTAATGTTCCATTTTGTGCATTAATCTGTGCTTTTTCTCTCAACTCCTTTTTCCACCTAATTGCAATTGCAATTGTAATTGTTCTTTGCAGACTATGGAGCAGATCAAGAGCGTTACGTTTCCACACTCTCGACCAAAGGCGCTGGCAACCTTGTCCATAAGGGTACTGGTGGACGATCATCCGTTAGGTAAACTTCACTCCTTCATTTCCTTTCAATTTCATTCATTGTTCGTTTTCGTGTCGGAAAAATTATGACTAGTAGATTTTTTATTTTTTATTTTTATTTTTGTGGATTTACATGATTAGATTGAAAAAATTTCATTTATAGGGTAAAAAATTTAGGCTCCCAGAAATGTGGGAATAGGAAGCTCATTTAGATTATTGTGTATGAGTTCTAAGCTCTCAAGTTGAGTTTTGACTGTGATTTTACTTGTATGACACTTAATGGAAGTCTACTGTGGAATGAAATGAGTATGGTCAAGGGGGTTGGGGTTGGATTGTCAGACAATTCTTAGATTTATTGAATTAACTCTTTGAGGGGCGAACCCGAGCCGTGGTAAAACTGTTCCTTCATGACTGAAAGGTAATGGGTTCGAATCCAGGAAACAGCCTCTTTGCAATTATGCAAGGGTAAGGCTGTGTACAAGGATTTTCTCCACCACACACTCGCTAGTCGGGTTTAACGGGAAGTGATTTTTTATTGAATTAACTCTTTGAGAGCTATATAAATTTGGTTCAGTGAAGGATCTATAGTAGTTAGCCTTGGGTTTTCCAGAGGTTGATTACATGAATCGAACGTGTGACAGTTGGGTCACATGAGTTCAACACCAACCGTTGTTTAAGGCTTCCTTTCCTCCTGGAGAGCTATATAAATGGTATAAATGAGGCTTGAGAATTCTCTTTCACTTGAGCTTGCTATAGGACTAAGTCTCTAGGTTGACATTGCCATAATCTAGACCCAGTGTTTGGGCTGGGATTTTGGTCATACATGACTTGCATGAGCAATTGCGAAAAACTAAAGCTGTAATCACGAGTGAGAGTGAAGGCAACAGCTAATAATTTCTCCATTACCTGTTGATTTTGGTCACTCAGTTGGCGTGCTTGGATGCCTAGTAAAGCAAATCTTTTCACCTCTTGACTAATGTGTAGCAGGAGATAAGGTTAAGTTTCCTAACTAGACGTATTTCAGCCATTCTGAAAATTTCATTTAAAAGTTTTGAAGAAATGAAGTTGCCTTACATAGGATGAACTGATGTTCATGAAATGTTTTTAAGATTGGTTGGATGCAACTGTAGGTTGGTTTTGCTTGTTTCTGAAGGATCAGTTACTGTGAATAGTCTTTTGTTATCACTATTTCACTCTTTGGTAGGATCTGTGGTGTTTAGTATTATATCTTTTGGAGTTATATCATGGATGCTTCTTTTGTATTGAGCCATTCTCATAGTAGGTCTGCAGTTTTAAGGCTAGGGATAATTCTTCAAGAGGCTAGTCTCTTTTTTCAATTTGGTTCTTATGCATTCTGATTGGATATAAAGGGTTATAATTTGAAAAAGCTTCTTGTAGTATGAATTATACTTAATTGTCCTTAATGGATTAGGAGCATCATAGGAGAATTAAAATCTTATTTTGACCTCTACTTGGTTCACTTGCCTATTGAATTCTTTTTTTTTTTTTTTTTACCTTTGCTTTTTCGGATTTAATTGAAGGGTTGAGAAGGTTTTGGTGTGTAGTTAAAGTAGTCTTGTTAGCTTATACAGATGATTGGTAGTTAAAATAATGCTTGAACGCAATTCTTTTTGCAGCGGCATTATTGCTACAGTATTTGGGGCGACTGGATTCCTAGGTCGTTATGTTGTGCAACGACTTGGTAAGTTTCTGGGATTTGTTTCAAAGTAAAACTTACCAGAATATTTTTCAATTTTTTTAGTTATTTTTTCTGTAAATAGAATATTTTGGAATAAATTCCGTTATGACTATTAACTTCACTTTTTTTCTTACTATGTTGTATTGCTTATTTTGGTGATGCCATTCCCCTCTTCCAGCTAAAATGGGATCTCAAGTCTTAATTCCTTTCCGAGGCTCTGAAGATTGTCACCGTCATCTCAAACTGATGGGGGATTTAGGACAGGTAGCATAAGATAATTATTTTATACATGTAAAGAGTCCACTCTTGCCTCTTTCTTTTTGGTCTGCATGGAAAAGAAAATAGTGCTATGTGCATGGGTTATTTCCATCTGCTATTTGTACTAATCTTCCAGTGATTAATATGCCCAGATTGTACCCATGAAATACAATCCAAGAGATGAAAGTTCAGTAAAAGCTGTGATGGCTAAGGCCAATGTTGTTATCAATCTTATTGGTATACATCTTCTCATGTAATTCTGCACCTTGAATGTTTTAAAGCGTTGGAATATATGACCTTTTGTCCTTTAATCACACACTCATTCTGGCTGATTTGGTTGTGGCAGGAAGGGATTATGAGACAAGAAACTACAGCTTTGAGGAAGTCAACCATAACATGGCTGAGCAACTTGCGAAAGTATATTCTGCTGCTCTCGTCCTATATCATCAGTTAACATCTCAAATTATCATTCACTCACTATTTTCTCTCCCTCTCGGTGAAAACATGCACCTTTATACTGACAAGTCTGTATATTGTTGTTTTTGCAATAACAATATCTCATTTTAATTCTGATAGAACTGGATCAGAGATGAAGCAAAATAACTACGAAGAACAGAGTATTTTGGCCCAGAAGGAACACCTTCTGGATTTTCTGTATATTAATAAGCTGAAATTACAAGCAATAGTAATGAAAATAACAAAGACTCGAGCTACTACAATGGAGGTTTTCCTATCAGCTACGAAGACAGAAAATGGAAAGAAAGAAAGATACAATTCAACACATTAGAGAGGTGTTGTTTCTCTCCCAATCTGGTTACCCAGCCCAAGTCCCAAATTCCAATCTATTTCCATGCCTCTGCTCACACCATTCTACACCTTTTATTCCCTCTAACAGCCTTGCCACCTCAGCACTGCCCTCCTTTTTTCCTCTAACAAACTCATTCTTCTAGAATATTCTGACTACCAGACTTGTCATGCTCCCATAATCCCCTACTAACCAACTTACATATACCTACATATACTTACATGACTATATTCCTATCAAATTCTTACAAAGAAAATGAATTTAAATGTATCCTTTGTACGCCAATAAACATGTCAACTCTAAAGTTTAGGGTGTTCCTGAACTTGTGAGAGAAAAGGGTAGGTGGAAGTCAAGTTTACCATGAGGGTTTCTTAAGAATTTATTGTGTTTTTTATGGGATCTGATCAACTAGTAATGATCCCAAATGGTAAATATTGGACATGTCCAAACTGTTCAGTGTGACTGTCTTTCAAACTGACTTGATGTTTTGTAACTATTCCTGCTGCTCCCTCTACGCCCCAAAAGGTGGTGCTGCAGCTGTGGGTAGGGGGGGGTACTGGATTTGTTTTCACCTGCCCTCTTTAAAGACTGCCTCATGATACTCGAAGCTGCATCATAAGGTTTGAATTATGTAAAAGAAAGTCTTCCAAAATGATTATGCATTCAATTTAAAATTTTATTGGTAAACTAGGTTGAGAAATGAGCTTGCCTCAGTAAAGTATTAAATGCAAAGGTTCAAACTGTTTATGTGGGATCAGGAGCCTCTTGCAAGCTTTGTGAGCTATCTCTGAGGGATTGAGTCTTTATATTTTGAGGCTTACAACAATTATGAGGTTTAGTGCATATAAAAGGGAGCTATTGTGAAGCTTGGCTTGGCTTAGTTTGAATATTTTTACTTTTCTAATGTTTGTGGTTTCCTAACTTGGTTTTTGTTGAGAATATTGTAAATGCAGTAGTTTAGCATGAGGGACGATGTCCCACATTGCATATGATTCCTTTGTAATTCTTTTTATTCAGTTATATAATAAAAAGAAACATGCAGATCACATCATATGCCTCTTGACTTGTCATTCAACATGGTATCATGAGATTTCCAAATGTATAGTAAATATTCTGAGTTCTTGCAGCTTTCCAAAGAGCATGGTGGTATCACAAGATTTATTCAAGTCTCTTGTTTAGGTGCATCTCCTTCATCTCCGTCCAGGATGCTTAGAGCTAAAGCAGCTGCTGAGGAAGCAGTTTTAAGGGAGTTGCCTGAGGTACATTTAGTTTCTTGTTGTCTAGGCTAAATAGTTTATTTTTAGTTCCTTTATTGTATGTAAAAGGAGCACCTATTCACTCTGGACATTTACATTTGAAGCTGAACAAAGTTTTAATAGGCTTTTGGATGGAACTAATTGATTTTTTTTTAATTTGAAAACAAATTATCCTAAACGATAGAGATAGAAGCAAAGACCAGTCAATATATTTTTTAGCACCCTAGTACATTAATTCTATTACTTCTGACTCTTCGCTGTCTTGGTCCGGGCTTCTATTATTCTATAAACAAATGGTAAATAAAAAATGATTAATTTTTCACCAAAAAAATGATTAATTTATTCTTTTTAAGTTTTGGAATTCATTTGGCAAACTCCTGAACAAAAAAATCATTTTGTTCTGTTTTAGTGCTGACGGATTGTATACCTGATAAGCAATTAGAAATACATTTTCATGTGAATGATGAAGTAAAAATCATTTGCACTTATACAGTTTAGATATGTGTGCTCATTTTGCACTGAAATGTCATTTAAGGGGCATTTCATGCCTTGCTAACTTGCTAGAGCATTAATGTCAGAATTCCTAACATTAATTTCAACAGGCAACAATCTTGAAACCTGCTGTTATGATTGGTACAGAGGATCGAATTTTAAACCGCTGGGCTCATTTTGCAAAAACGTATAGCTTTATTCCATTGATGGGGGATGGGAGCACAAAGTATGTATAAATCTATCAAGCAATTACTGTGAGCTTCAATTTTTTTTTTTTACCTAAGTGAATTGTGTTGTGTTTGGTTCTGCCTGTTGGCATTGGAATATTTGTTTCTTGATCTTTTTTTTCTGACAAATGCAATTATTGCAGAATCCAACCTGTATATGTTGTTGATGTCGCTTCTGCACTTACTGCAGCCTTGAAGGATGATGGCACTAGCATGGGAAAGATTTATGAACTGGGTGGTCCAGATGTCTTTACTGTGCATGAATTGGTAATATCTGACTTTATCACTTTATTTGTTGCTATTTATTTATATTTCATATTTTGTCAAAACAAGAGAAACTACCTGTAGGAGAAAGAATGGAAGAAGAAAATTGTTAAAATGATGTAGAATATTTATGTTAAATGCAGGCAGATCTTATGTATGATTTGATCCGAGAATGGCCTCGATATGTGAAGGTGCCTTTTCCCATTGCAAAGGTGTGTTCATTTCTTCATTTGTTGATTACTTGTCTAGTTACCATTGGAATGCCAGACATGAAAATATTTTTAGCCTTGTGAGGTTATTGTTATCCTTTGGGTGTTTATAAATGATATATAATGCAATTCTCAATAGTCTCACATTTATAGGCTTTTATGCATGATGGATTCATTTTTTTTAAATATATTCAGTTATCCGATATTCAATATGTAACTAGGAAATCATTTCTGGCAACAAGGCAAATAAGATTTGGCCAAAGGCCTAACTTAAAAATGTAGAACTTGCAATCTTGTATAGATGTGTGTTAATTTGCTGTAGAGTAAGGTGGTATCTGAGTTAGTAGCTCACAGTCACATTTGTGATTTGAAGATCGCTATCACTTGGTCCCTTTTTTGTTTTATTTTATTTTGGTACACAGTCCTTTTTTGTTTTAGCCGTGGGTTAACTGCTCATGGTAGAGGAATACTGGGTTTACTATTGAGAGTATATGGTATCGCTTTGGTGTCATAAAATGCCGACATCGTGTGGGATATGATTGATTTCAGGCAATAGCAACTCCAAGGGAAATATTACTAAATAAGGTCCCTTTTCCGCTACCCACTCCCAACATGTTCAATCTGGCTGAGATCCAATCGTTGACTACAGATACTGTTGTTTCAGAAAATGGTAAGTTCCTTAATTTTATCTAAAGGTCTTTCCTTCTTTGTTCCAAGACATTATTATAGAACTCTTTCTTTTACTGTCTCATGTCCCGCATTTTTTGTTTGATAAAATTTGCAGCTTTGACTTTCAATGATCTTGGAATTGTTCCTCATCAGCTGAAGGGATACCCTGTTGAGTTTCTTATGTCATATAGGAAAGGAGGCCCACAATTTGGTTCTACGATCAGTGAAAGGGTCTCTCCAGATGCTTGGCCGTAAGATTCTTTGGATGTCTGGTCCTGAATCATTTTTCCGTCTTGCTTGTACTACCAAAATTCATTTCACCAGTTAAAGAAAGATCTGAAAAGTTTTAACTTTTGTATCTCCCTTCCATAATGTGGAATTTTCAATCATGTTTGGTGATGATAATAAAATCCAGATACTAGTTGGTTCCTGAATGCAAACGCCTTGAATCTAATTTAAAGTCATATTTTTAATTGGATGTTATCTTTTGTACTCGTTTGGTCCTGAATCAGGTTCAAAATTCCAATCAACCTCCCCCCTTGACCCAGTCTTCAACAGACCAAGAAAAAAATATTTATAAATTTAAAGATAAACAAATTAATAAATTAAAATAATAAAAAGGAAGAAGTGGGGAAGCGTTGATTTTTTACCCCTTTTTTATTCTGGGGACATATGCTCTGCTACTTCGTGGTTAGTAATGTTACTTTATAGGCGCTTGTTTTTTATTTATTTTATTTTATTTTTACTTGATTTGCATTCATGATTTTTGGGTTCATAGGGAGTCATGTGTGAAGAATAGAAAAATAAATAAATATGAATTTTATATATTTTTTTATATGTGTAAATGATAAATTTATTTCTTATAATATGAGAAATAATAATTTATGTATATATATTATATTAACTGGAAAATCTTAATAAATTTAATCCAACCATGATGTTTGAGATGGTGATATTAATATAACACTTACAAACGCCTTAAAGTTGTTTGGTGTAAAAACGATTTACAAAGTGTATTTATTAAAGAATATTTTAGGCGTGGGCTGTGGCTTTTGACAAGTGGACGACGACGCGTTTGTTAGGGAATTGGTCCATTGAGATCCCCGCGTGCATGAATCGGTACGCACTCTTTTGAGTGATGTGGTTTCTTTGATATACGAATTAAAGCAATATGGTACGTCTCTCTTGTATATGTCATAAATTCACATAATAAATGACACGATTCGTACTAATAAAGAATATAAAAAACGGAAAGGATGGCGGCCTTAAGCGAAAGTATGGTTTCTAAATTCTAAAAAGTAACAATTCCCTTCGTAATGACTTATTTAAAAAAAGCACCATTTGTTTTTTCTTATTAATGGAAACCCAACTAGGAGATGGCTGCACAATGCTCAGTTTTTGCACACTTGCAATCGGTTAAGTGCTTAAACAAATAATTATATTACTTTAAGAACAAAGACACTGATAAGTTTTAGAAAAAAAACCCAAAAAAAATGGGTCTGATTGTATATAAAAAAAGAAAAAAAAAGGAAAAAAGAATTTGCTATTTTAAATAAAATAAAAAAACTGAAGTTTATCAAAAAAAAAAAAAAAACTGAAAAGTGAAGTTGAAGGCATGAATTTGGAAAGTGTTTGGTTGGTTCCGTAGCCAAAGGATGAGGAGTTTTTGGAAATTGATGCAAAGCAAAGAGTGAGGATTAAAAACAGAACATAACAGAACATAACATCCTCACACTACAATCAACCCTACGCGTGACAATCCTACGCGACACACCGACACATATGACAACCCTGGCGCACCTTGCTAACCTGCGCCACCGTTTCTCTCGTTGATTTATCAACCCATCTCTCTCTCTGCAAAATTCACTCCTTCAAATTCTGGATTCCTCTCTCTCTCTCTCTCTCTGTCTGTAAGTCACCATTTCTCTCTCTATCTCTTGTTTTTTTTTTTTTTTTTTTTTGTCGATTGTATTTATATGATTTCGTTTTTGCAATATCTTGTAGATTTGCGTTGGGATTTAACTGATCATCAAACAAACACTGCCACTCCTTTTCTCTGTTAAGTGTTAACGTTGTTCATTTGATCCCAGCAACGCCAATAGTATTTAGTTGTTGCCTCTTAAATACTATTTCGCTTAGCTGCAAAATTGTTTCCCTTTTTTTTTTTTTTTTTTTTTTTGGAGCTCAAATTAATCCCAATCTTTGGTGTTAGGCATAATAGGTTTTGTGCCTGTGACTGTGTGACCTATGAATTGCCAAATTTGGTGTTTTTTTGCAATTGGAATGCAATGAGACGACGCCATGACCAAATGGAGAAAGGGGCAGCAAAGAACCAGAATTCCAGGCTTTGTTGTTTGGTTTCCTTGTCTGCATTCTTCTGGTTCTTGCTGTTGTACTTCCATTTTGTGATCCTTGCAGGAGATAATAATAATAATAATAATAATAATAATAATAATTATAATAGTAACAATAATAATAATCATGTTGATCACTCAACCAAATTAATACCTGTTTCTGTTTATTATGAACCTACCCCAACCCATGTAAATGATGTCCCTCAAGTGCAAGCCCCTCCCAGAAAGATTGGCTTCCCTGACCCTGTGGTGCGGAAGAGTGATGACACTCGGAATCAGAAGGATTTCCCCTTTGTGAGAGCACTGAGAACTGCTGAAAACAAGAGTGATCCCTGTGGGGGGAGGTATATTTATGTGCATGACCTTCCCTCAAGGTTCAATGAGGATATGTTGAAGGAGTGCAAGACTTTGAGTCTTTGGACTAATATGTGTAAGTTCACCACCAATGCTGGCCTCGGTCCTCCCCTTGAGAATGTTGAAGGGGTGTTCTCTGATACCGGCTGGTATGCTACAAATCAGTTTGCTGTTGATGTGATATTCGGAAATCGGATGAAGCAGTATGAGTGCTTGACAAAGGATTCCTCTATTGCTGCTGCAGTTTTTGTACCCTTTTATGCTGGGTTGGACATTGCACGTTATCTTTGGGGTTATAATACTTCAGTGAGGGATGCTGCTTCGCTTGATCTGGTTGACTGGCTTATGAAGAGGCCAGAGTGGAGCGTTATGAATGGTAGAGACCATTTTCTTGTTGCAGGAAGGATAACGTGGGATTTCAGGAGATTATCTGATGAAGAATCAGACTGGGGCAATAAGCTTCTGTTTTTACCAGCAGCGAAGAATATGTCCATGCTCGTGGTTGAGTCCAGCCCCTGGAATGCCAATGATTTTGGGATTCCATATCCTACGTACTTCCACCCGGCAAAAGATGCTGATGTGTTCATGTGGCAGGACAGAATGAGGGGATTAGAGAGGAAGTGGCTCTTCTCCTTTGCTGGAGCTCCCCGTCCTGGCAACCCCAAATCAATCAGGGGTCAGTTAATTGACCAATGTAAAAGGTCGCGGGTTTGTAAGCTGTTGGAATGTGACTTTGGCGAAAGCAAATGTCATTCTCCCAGCAGCATAATGCAGATGTTTCAAAGCTCACTTTTCTGCTTGCAGCCCCAGGGTGATTCCTACACACGGAGATCTGCTTTTGATTCAATGTTGGCTGGTTGTATACCTGTCTTCTTCCATCCAGGTTCAGCATATACACAATATACTTGGCATCTTCCTAAGAATTATACCAGGTATTCTGTCTTCATTCCGGAGAATGATATTCGTAAGAGGAATGTCAGTATAGAGGAAAGGCTAAGTCAGATACCTCACGAGCAAGTGAAAATCATGAGAGAAGAGGTCATTAGTCTCATTCCAAGACTAGTATATGCTGACCCTCGCTCTGAATTAGAAACTCTTAAAGATGCATTTGATGTTTCTGTACAAGCTGTGATTGACAAGGTTACAAATTTGAGGAAGGATGTTATTGAAGGCCGTAAAGATGACAACTTCATTGAGGAGAACAGTTGGAAATATGCTTTGTTGGACGAGGGAAAGCATGAGGTAGGACCTCATGAATGGGATCCTTTCTTCTCGAAACCAAAGGATGGTAGTGAAGATTCCAGTAAATCCTCTGCTGAAGCTGCAAAAAATTCTTGGAAGAATGAGCAAAGAAATGAATCATAAAAGGAAGGGGAAAAAATTATGTGCATGGTGCTGAATTGAGGTTTAATGCAGCCTCAGAAATGTTTTCCCTGAAATGGGGAAGAATTGCAATTTATTGCTGGGGACTTGCTGTGAACTTATTGCTGAACTTTGTGTCCAAGTATATTGAGCGCGCTTCCTCATTGAGGATCCCAGCATGGAGACAGATTCTTTGCTTTTCACATTTTTGTTAAATAGGTTTTTCTGATTTCTGCTTCATGTATTCTCCTCAGTGATTCCTCTAATGCATTTTGAGGTTTAATAATTTCTTTTATGTAATATTTTTGTTCGTTTGATTCATATAGGAAATATAAACAATTTTGTTATGGTTGATGGTAAACTTGAACAAGTTTAACCATTGAAGTCACGGATAGATCAGTTGAAGTGTCTTTTCACCGATGCATCAGTGCTACGTGAAAATGTTTTGAAACCTTATATCGAGGCTTGGCTTGATTGCTTTCTTTTGATAATTTTCATGAAAATAAATAGCTTACTCTTCTCTTCTTTTAGTATATTTTGCAGTATATACCTGCGTGAATGGATTATCTTGTGCTGCTACTTATAATCGATGTAACTAGAGAAAATTATGAGCTTTTTCTTTCCACACCTGCTGCTTCTGGTTTGTATAATTCCCATTTCTGGGGCAAAAAATTGGTAGGCATGTTGAAATCTACCATTTGATTAATTTTAGTTTGAAATTCTATGGTATTGCAGAATACTCTGTCCAATTCATATTATTAATTGCCAAATGAGTGTTGAAACAATCTGATAGGACCCCACTAATGATCTATAATAAGAATTGCCACAGAGGATTATTTAGGAAGGATGACTTAGCTAATAAAAAGAATATTCTAGAGGTGAGGTTGTTAGAAGAGATGATGTGGCAAGGAGAGAGAGTGAAGTGGTTAAAAGGCAGCAAGGAAGTGAGGAAGGGGATCTTTGGGCATTTGGAACCTTGGGCACCTTAGGGTGATTTGGGAGAGACTAGGGGCTCTAGAATTCCTCTAGAATTATCCTTTACTGTTAAGCATTTCTACTTCTTGTAATTGTTCCTTTTATTGTTGAAGTGTCTCTGTTAATTGTCAAAGTCCATGTAATTGTCATTTGAATTCCATCAATATATGAAAAATCTGATTACTTCGGCCAAAAACACTTGTCTCTCTGTTATTGATCTATATTTGGGTTGAAGGTCTGTAACACAATCGGTTTTAGAAAAGAAGTTACTGTAAAATTATCCTCTGAAGTATGTAACTCTTCATTTCTTTCTTTGATAGGAATGAAATGAACTCTATTGATGTTGAGATTGGCTTTGATGAAATGATTAATCATAATTTGGGATTAAATACCAGAAGTGTCTTCCTAGACAATTCGTTTAACATTTGTTTGGAATGGCAGTATGGTAAATGATACTTTTGTCCCGTTTAACAATTCGTTTAACAATTTGATGAAATGATTAATCATAATGAAACTTCATAGATGGCAGTGCTGGACAATTGGCATTGTTAGTACTCTGTTTGCCCCGTTTGAAAAACCTTTCCTGCGTGTCTGCTTATTAATATACTCCTGTTTGTCATCTTCGACTTAAGTATAATCATTTTATTGTGTAATTAACTATTTAACGCACATAGAGTGATGCTACACATATAATTATAATTAACGCAAAAATTACAGTTGGTTATAATTAAAACCGTTGACACCTTAATCCTGATGCTCAAAATCAATTCAGATTGGCCCAGGCCATCAAGCTGCTGCACATTCCACTCCCCCTTCCCTCAACATAGACCTCCCAATGAAGATTCCTTAGGAACCACTCTAGTGGTGGGACTTCACCTAAGCCCTAGCAGGGTCTAATACCCAACAAAATATATTTGGAACTAGTGCTTGTTCTAAAGGAAAAGAGACTTATAAGATTGCATCCATCAAACTTGCTAAAATATTGCCAATACATCCCTGCTATTTTCCTCTCTATCAGTCAGGCAAAAACATTCTACAATGACAATTGACAAGGTAAATACACACTCACTAATAAACTATTAAGTAGAAGGATCACAAACAAAACAAGTTAAGAAAGTTACCATTCAGCATGCTGAGTATACTATATTTCCTTGACAAAGTTTGCCTTTATTTAAAACAATAAAAGTCATCGAATAATGAGCATACATGATAACTTGGCAGCTGTAGGACAAGCAAAATTTAATAAGAACTTTGGGTGTCAGAAGGGATATGTGTACGTGAATTGAAATTACATTCGTGCCAATTTAGCATTTAACTCAAGTTTTATCTGCCTATATTACAGAAAACAAACTTCTCTGACAAAGGGCAAAAGAATAGAAAGAAAAAGTTAGCACATTAACTCATTTTTTTATGAATTGCAAACCATTTGCATTAGAATATCGCTCCATGAATCTCATGAATCTATCCCACTCCCTTGGAGTCCGCATTACATACTTTGCTTCAATTCCTGAGGGCTTTCCATTGACAAATTTAGCACTTACATCAACTGACTGAAGGATCCCTTCCTCATCAATCATGTAGAAACCTGTGATATCACCTACTTCACCAGAAGAATCAAAAACTGAGGGTTGATCAAACCTGAAAATAGCCATGCCATTTGTTCCATCCCTTGATTTAGTTAGCCTCACATCTGGTATTGTCTGTTCATCAGTTCCTTGAATGAACTGTATTGATGGTTTGACCATCATGATAACAGGCATGCGCATGGGAGTATTTTGTGTTAGTGTAGGTAACCTCAAACATGATGTTTGTAAACATTGACCATTGAATGAGGAGTGTGTACTTTGATGGACAATGGAAGATGGAACTGCATAAACAAAGAGACTATTATGTTTACCATGAACATCAGATCATAAGCATAATTTTTTATTCTTCTAGCGCTAAACATCTTCAAAGAAAGCATATATATCTTCAAAGGATTTCTACTCTTTGGGATCAAGGGAAGATGATACAAGAAATTGCTCTACACATATAGATAAAATGGTGCAATGTTAGTGTAAAGAACCTTGAGATACACCACCCCAAAAGCTAGCTCTAAGGGTGGGAGTGCCCAAGGCCTTATAAACTCCAGATTAGTTGCACATACAATCAATGTGGGACTATATATCTCAATACGCCCCCTCACACGAGAGCCCATTGGACTTGAAGAGTGGATGATGCAACAGGCCCAACCTTCCTGTGCTAAGAGAGTCACAAGAGAAAGTGGGGGACGGCGAGACTCTGATACTATGTAAAGAACCTTGGGATACACCACCCCAAAAGCTATTTCTAAGGGTGGGAGTGCCCAAGGCCTTATAAACTCCACATTAGTTGGACATAAACCAATGTGAGACTATATATCTCAATAGTTAACTTCAAACTAAATGGGATTCTAAGATTACTTCAAATACTAAATAACATTAGAACATGCAAGTTCTGTTATCAATTGTATGTTCTCGGTTCTCTTATTACTTTTCTCCACATCATCGTATATCATCACCTCTATGCACATCTTCAAGAACACCACACATTTTGGTCTAGCAATGTGTTTACGGTCAAAAAGTGGAAGTTATATTAAATTATTTTCCCAAATACTTCACACTGCAAGAATTAATGTTTATTGCTTAACTTTTAAAATTATAAACTTTTATGGTATAAGGAGAAATGAAGCATCATATAAGGAATTTTATGTTGTCAAGAAAAAAGTAGGGAAAAAACAAAGAAAAGAAAAGAATGCTATCCTCATTTTGTTTTTCTTATTTGGCTTGCTGGAATGCTAACTGTCTTGTAATAGGGGCAAACCAAGCTACCAACTACCAAAAAAAAACCACTCCCTATTAATCCCGGCTAACAAGTGTGGGGTGGAGGAAATCCTTGTACGCAGCCTTACCCTTGTATAATTGTAAAGAGGTTGTTTCCTGGTTGAAAAAAAATCCATAAGGCCTTAAACCCCACAAAATTAATCTGAATGAAATTACAGAATTTCAGGTGTAGAACATTAGATGAACCAGCCATTACTGATAACTCCACAAGTTGAATTCCCGAGCATGCTGAAGAGGTAAAAAAAAATGAATCTTTTATCTGACACAAATATTATCAAATTCAATGGGAGCCCAGACAATGTCCAACTTAATTTCATCACCCCTACTTGAAAAAAGTCTAAAACTCTAGTCTTTGCACACTTCATAGATTAAGCAAGAACCCAAACAAAAAAGAAAGAAAGTGATGTTGAGGGAGATATGTTTTAAGAGGGTGGTTGTACCTGAGTATGAACGTGGCTTCTGAAGTGAATTGGTGAGTGAAAAGGACAATGCAAGAGAGTGCAGAGTAGCCATTGCCAGCAAGAAAGAGTAGAGGAAAACAGTGTTGAACACTTCTCTCTCTAATGGTCATTACAGAAAGAAAAATTGTGGTCCAAAAAAAAAGTGTAGCGTGTAACAAAGACAGCCATTCACTTGTGACGATAATTCTTTGCTTTTTTTGCAAGAGTTATCAGATTTGTGAGTTGGCACAATCGATTGTAGATGTTGACATGGCAGCCCAAGGATGATACACGTTGCATGATTTATCATTGGCTAAAGTGAATCAATGCTCCTTGATCATAAACCATAACATTACATTTTCAACTTTCGACCCAAAAATCGGAATAAATATTTGGTGTTATTATTGCACCTAGATTCAGTGCCATCAATGGAAACATTACTTATCAGAGGAGAGAGAAATTTTTTGACAGAAAATAGAGAATTTTGACTGACATGTAAATTTTTATTGATGGGATGCACTAAATCTTTAATGCAAGAATAACAAAGATTTATTCCAAAAATGGACACCCAATTAAGCCTCTCTAACTTTCTTGCTGCTCTTAGACCCAGTTTTCTTCTTGTGTGACATAATTATAGGTCATGAAAAAAAAATTAAAAATTTAAAATAAGGATTATTATCTATCATTTAACATGACCACAAAAAATTTCCCACACACAACATTTTGTGGGGTCCGCAGCAAAAAAAACTCTTGCACACAAAACGAATCTCTATATCATAACACAATCACTTTTTCTACAACATAATTCTTATAAAACCCAAAAAATAATGATTTTGTCAAGTAATAAACTCCTCCAAAAGTTTAACCGTTAGGTTAAAGCAATTCTCATAATGAAAACATATAAATAATTTTATAATTATATTTTTAACATACATTACACCAATTTTTTGTAATTTCAAAGATTTAGTGTAAGTTAGAAAGAGTCATACTTTAATTTCTAATCAAAACTTAGTAAGCTATAAGCCAATGAATTAGACCCATAGCATACTAATGGCACCCTTTTTCTATATTACTCAGAGATCTGAGTTTGCAAAGTTTAATAGTTAAGAAACTGAAATATTGACAACATCTATTACGAGAAGAAATTCATAGAATACTTGGGAAACAATTCCCTTACACATAACCAGAATTAATAACAAGACTCCTACTACAATAATATGACTCTATCAACGGAATCCACAAGAACTCCAATCCATTGTTTGCTTCTTCCTTTCCTCATACTCCTCTCACTCACTTCAGAATATTCCCTTCACACACATCATATTCCCAAACGGTTTTCCCTTTCTTACCACACTGAACCCCACGTCCAGGTGCTTCCCTCACTCACCACTTCACTCAATACCCTTTTTTCCTTCTAACCGTCCCCCTTTATCACAACTCCCTCCCCCACATGACTCTCCCCATTCACTGCATTCCACGTGGCCTTGGGTATAACCGAATGCTGCTTCACGTTACTTTCCTTCTTGGTTTGCTGATTTTTCCCCCCACTTGGACTTGTGCTTGGGCTTTTGCCATCAGATTGGGCCATATCATTGACCCCTTTCATTTGGGCCTTAACTCCCCTGCGCCTATAATACTTATTGTAAGGCAATAGAGGCCCATCAATACTCCCCCTGGAAGAATCACCTTGTCCTCAAGGTGAAAAGAAGGAAATTGTTGTCTGAAAATTTCCAAATCCTCCCAAGTACAATCACACTCCTCCAGGCTGTCCCATTGCACCAATACTTCCACCTTGCCATTAATCAACCGCCTAGAGTCACGGACAGCCACAGGTTGGGCATTTAACTCCAAGGTGTCATCCAAACATTGTGGTAACGGCAGGACGGGCACCATAGGTTGGACCGCAAGCTTGAGTTGAGAAACATGGAATACGGAATATACTTTTGAATATGAAGGAAGCTCTAGACGATAGGCCACTGCCCCTATTCGCTCAACCACCTTAAAAGGGCCGTAAAAACGCGGGCTTAATTTTTGATTAATCCGATTAGCCAAAGAACGCATTTTATAAGGCTGTATTTTCAAAAACACACTATCCCCCACCGCAAACTGAACCTCCCGCCTCTTCCGATCAGCTTGAAACTTCATGCGTTGCTGGGCTCTATTCAAATTTTGTCGAAGATCATCCATCACTACATCCCTAGCAGCCAACCATTGGTCTAACGCATCTACTTGAGTGCCCCCTTATCAAAATGAAACAGAGAAGGAGGGTCCTGTCCATAAACGGCCACAAACGGTGTTATGCCAATGGACCTATTATAAGATGTATTGAACCAGAATTCAGCCCAAGATACCCATTTAGCCCAACCATGCGGGTGACCATTGATAAAACATCTCAGGTATGTCTCCACCGTCCGATTCACTACCTCGGATTGCCCATCCGTTTGAGGATGATAAGAGGAACTAAAACGCAGTTTGGTACCTGACAACTTGAATAGCTCTTTCCAAAATAAACTCATAAAGACTCTATCTCTATCCGAGACAATAGACTTCGGGAAACCATGTAGGCGAACAACCTCTCTCACAAATAAATCCGCCACTCCTTGAGCCTGATAAGGATGCTTTAGGGTCAAGAAATGTGCATATTTGGTGAGTCTATCGACCACCACCAAAATGGTGTCCATCCCTTGAGACTTAGGGAGGCCCCCAATAAAATCCATGGATACATCTTCCCATGGTTTTTCTGGCATTGGCAACGGCTGCAAGAGGCCCCCAGGTAACAGCCCTTCATATTTTTGTTGTTGGCAAATTCCACACTGCTTTACAAACTCAGCCACTCTTTTCCTCATTCCCTTCCAATAAAAAACTGTAGCTATCCTTTTGAAAGTTCTTAATTCTCCTGAATGGTCCCCCAAAGGTGAGGAATGAAACTCAGATAAAATAGCAGGTATTTGTGCCGAATTTTTGGGCAATACCAACCTATTTTTAAACCACAAACAACCCTTGATAACTGACGTGAATCGACAAGTGTACCGAATCGCGCAAGTAATAAAATGATAAGTAAAAGTTCGTATCCACAGAGAGTGTGTCCAAATCAATTAAACTATTCTTTTTAAGATTAAATATTCCAAGATGTTTTTGACACGAATGTCAGGATTGTGTGGGAAATTGATTTGTAAAATAAAAGACGTGTTTTTGTTCTTTTCGAATAATTAAGAATCCAACAAAACAAGGGTTTGAAAATCTATGAGAAAAACGCTGTGGTTAGAGAACACTCACCAATGATCCCCACCTTTTACTCTGGATTAAGTTAAATATTAATATATAAATCGTGAAATTAGATAATTATCAGATAAAGGTATCAGTAGTTAATTCTCAATCCCTTGAAGAATTAACCCTTTAATCTCATATAGAACCCTAATTCCTTGAGGTGCCCTATATGAGATCAAGCATAAAGATCGATAATTAAAACATCTACAATATGAATCATGTCTATCCCTAGATCATGTTCATACCGTCGTTCTATTCCCTTTCCGGATTAAAGACCTCAGATCCCTCTTGTTGGCCCTAATCCTCAGATTTATTATTACTTACTAGATTGATCGGATCTAATAATAACAATAACAATACGATCAGAATAGAACGAAATTCAAAAGATAAATATATCAATAAAAACTCAATCCATTGTATCAGGGGTTCACAAGGGTTCGTGACCCTAACCACAACAAAAAAGGTTCTAGCCAACCATTATCATGGCTAGAATCCAATGTTCAAATGAAAACATCAAACTACAAGAACTACAGAAAGGTAGAAGAAGAGATCTCTCCAGAGCTTTCGCCTCCAAAATGACCTCAGAGTTGTCCAGAATGAAAAATGTGTGTTTTAGGGTTGCCTTGTGCCCTTTTTATGCACCTCAGAATCATCCTTTTCTCGCAACTGACAGCTGTCCATCTCAACCCTACGCTTGGAGCGCAGGATCCACGCTCCAAGCGTGGAGCTTCTGCCTCTTTTCTCCTTGTCTACGCTTCAAGTGTAGGGTTCTACGCTTGAAGCGTAGACTCACTGTCTTGGGGTCTTTTCCTACGCTTCAAGCGTTGAATTGAACGCTTGAAGCGTGGAACTTCTGTCTGATTTTCTTCCTGCTCCTTTATTTGACCTTCTGACGAAACGTATAACGGAAACCTTACAATTTATTACATAAACGTTATAACGGAAATATTAAAGTATGAATTTATTACAGAAACGTTTAACAGAAAGTTTTAATTAAAATAAAATTGAATTCAAATTTCGAATTTAAAATCTGAATTCAATAGTTGCGCGATCCTCTGATGCTGCAAGCGCCATTCCCACGCTCGTAGCGTGGGCCTTTAGTTTCACTTTGTCCTTTTCAGCTCTAATTTGTGCATTTCTCCTATGAAATCAACATAAAATCAGTATATAACTTCAGATTAAGATATTTGACAAATTAATAGTGATTTTGCCCTTTTCTTGCATCAGATTAAGTAACATTCTTCCTCTTTTTATCTTACAATTCCTTATATGCTGATCGCATATCAAATAATTCCCAGATTTAAACGTTGCTGTCCCCAGCAATGTAAAAAACTCAGTCCAGGACATATTTAATTAATCCAACATAACATTCCAGAGACACTCTCAGACACAATATGCCATGCATGCCTGACTCAACATCATAAACTCCCAATAATGTCATCAGCTTCTTAGAGATACAAGTCTACATTGGTTACCCCTCACACAGATAAATAATATTCACTCAACACTCAGTGTTTAAGGGTATAATGAGCACTCAATCACTCAAAGCTATAACACTACCACAGGCTTGATAATATTCTAAAAAATTCTTAAAAATGAAGAATCACACACATGCATTAATTGATCAAAAGGACTTCACAGGTTGTAACTTGGCCGGGGTAATAGGGTAGGAATATATGGATAGTAGCGCAAACAACAATGAGATTGAAAACTGATATTATTTCACTTTAACACATTCAATTCAATGATTTTTGCTCCACTAACATCCCCACAGAATTTCGGGAATTAATTCCTTCCAGCCCACCTTTTACTCTTTTCCTTTTTTCTTGCTTTATTTTCTTTCTCTTTTTCTTTTTTTATAAGGGCATAGATGAATTTTTTTTTTTTATCCCTTAATCACTTGACCTTTGTGGAGCTTACCTCAATTTCTTTATTTTATATTCAACACATTTAGTGATTCAATCTCAATCAAGGTAAGTCACATGGATATAGGCTAAGCCATCAATTAGGCCATAGGTCATTTATCAACAAATAAGTTCAAGCTCAAAGGGGCTAGCAAGGGAAAATTTCATACATGTGGGTTATTTTGGCCAATAGCTAATAAGAACAAAATGCCTTTATCATATCAATCAATGCATGCATAATAGAGAAACAAATCAAGTTCTAGAGTATTACAACAGTGAGACCTCTCAACAAAAATTTCAGTGTTTAGGCTCAAAACCTCACAGCTATGGTATCAATGCAGACTCAAGAAAATTGACCTCAGACATTATAACACCTCGAATATTTAAATGTGTATTTTAATATTATATTGTGAAATGAAAGTTGATGGATTAGTGAAAATCCAAGGTTTATGGCCCAAAGGGGCAAAAAGGGCAAAATGGTAAATTGCCAACCGTGTGATATGAGGCAAAAATACTGAGTTAGAGATTTCAAATGACAAAAATAATGCTGAAAATGGAATCAGGGCGAAAAATTGAGTGAATAGGCAAATTTGAGAAAAATTGATGAATAGTGATTTTTTTAGTGTTAAATACTGAGGTGTGAGTGTACCAATAGGTGTGAAATTTTTATCAATATTTTGGAGAAATAAAAATTTGTCATGGACTGGAAAAATATTTAGATTAAGGATTTGTGATCGGAATTTTTATCGGAGTTAAAGTTAGATCGCGTGTGGGACCCGTGTGACCGAAGTCACTTGGCCCCACCTCCTTTTTCTTCCTTCTTCCTTCTCTTTTTCTCCTCCCTTCTCGCGCACACACAGTGAGGAAAGACCAAAACCACCATTTCTTCTCATTTTCTTCATTTCTTCGTTTCTCCACCGAATCGCTTGATTTTGGTGTTGAAATCTATCGTAAACAACCTTCCAAAGCCATTGGTAACACTTAGAAGCCTTGAATCCATCTCTTTGGCCGCGTTTTTGAGCAACTCAGATTCGACCCATGTGTGTTTTTGGAGATTTCTTTGAGTTTTGATCTTCCAATGGTTTAGTGAAGCCTTGGTGGTGATCATACAACACATTGTAAGTATATTTGTGGTCTTTTGATGGTTGATTTCATAGATCTATGAATTTGTGTTCAAACCTTTGATTTTAGATGTGTGATGATAGAGAGCCCAAATGGAAAAATGCTATTAGATGAAAAGGCCTTAGAATCATGTTTGTAAGCTAGAAATGCTATGTTAAATTTTGGTGAAAAATATAGGTTTTTTAACTTAGAGGAATTTGAGAAATTTTCATGAAAAATGAGTTTTGGTGTAATTTGGATTTGATGATTGTTGTAGGGTGCCTCACACGGTTGGAATTGTGAAAAGTTGATTTGGAGCATACGTTTGGAACGGTGTTGCTCGTGTTAAGGTAAACTCTTGGAACTTGGGTTTAATCCCTAGTGAGCTCCACCACACCTAGAGGAAGGTTGTGGTTGGATTATGTAGTTATGACATGGTGTGATTGTGTGCTTGTATGCATATTGCTTGTATTTTGTGAAAAATTGTTTGGTCACTGGCCAGTTGACGTGTGTTGGTTTGGACATCCGCTGGGTTCGTCCTACGGGAGAATGCCAGTTGGAGATGCCATGGTGTTGACTCTGGGAGCGACATCAGGATGATCCAAGCGGGGGACGTCCGCCGGATAGGGCTCATGAGGAGTTCCGGTTGGGTATTGTCATGGAGTCTTCTCAACCATGGGAGAGGCGCCAGGACTGTCTCGGGAGTTATATGATGGAGTCCTTGAACATGAATCCATGAGTGGATGTTCTTGGGTGTCTCCAGGTGGATGGTGATATTGTTTTACTTGCATGTCATATTATGTCATTTTGATACATTTTAGTGAGCCATGGAGTGGAGAGAGCCTCTAGCTCCATTGGTTTACTGAGATATATCCGTATATCTCACCCCGTGTTTGGGGGACCACATTTCAGGTCACTATGAGCCGGGAGGAGCTTCGGGCAAGAAGCCCGTATAGTGGACGTTGGATTGGCATGCGGTGCATTGGGATTGCATGACCTTTTGGAGGAGTTTATGGAGTGCACATAGCATACCATTAGTATTTTGAGACTTAGGTCATGAACATATTGCATGATGTCATTTCCATGCTTTTGTTAGTGTTCATGGTCATATGCTAAGTCTTGTTTATGTTTTATTATTCATGGCTTGGATAACTGTATATTTTGAGTGAGCATGGGACTTGTCCATTGCCACATTCATAGCCTTGAAGTCTTGATGGGTAATGTTGTAAAAATGGTCCATAGTTGCATGTAAATGGCCATTATTTGAGAACCTTGTAAATGATGTTTAATCTAAGGAAAATGCATGATGGAAGGGCCTAGAGCCTACATTAGGACATGATTATGTGTTATGTGGAGTACCAAGGGGTTAGGGATGGGTTACACACCCTTTTTGGGGTTTAAAATGCTGTAATCTGTCATTTTGCTGCATAGTAATCGATTACCCAAGGCATGGTAATCGATTACCATGCAACAGGGGACGAAAAATTGGCTACTGTCTGCACTGGTAATCGATTACTGGCCTTTGGTAATCGATTACCATGTGAGGTAATCGATTACCCAAAGTTGGTAATCGATTACCAGAACAGAGGATGAAGAATTTTGGCTACTGCCTCATTTTTGACAGGTGGTAATCGATTACCACCCACTGGTAATCGATTACCACAGTGTAATTTTCGAAAATTCAGTTTTTTCTAGACTAAAAGAAAGGGGCTTAACTTGATGGGTAGAACTCCAAATGGTACGTGGTTTGAAACCACGCGTAGATAACGTAAAGGACTATAACTTGGTAAAATGAGAGAGTAAGATGGTGAGTTTAAATGAATTGAATAAAAAGGAAGATTTATGATGTTAGAAAGTGTATGATTCCGCAAATGGCATTTACAATTATAGTGTGGTTTCAATTGATTACGGAGAATGTATCGATGTAAAAGAAAAGGAATATGTCAAAAGAAAAATTTGCCCGTAATTTAATTAACCTAATCACTGTGATTGTAACTGCGCTTAATATCATAATCAATGTTAACAATACCGGTGTACAACGGGCTGTTACAGACATTATCAAAATTTCACAATACTAATTCAGACAAACGAGCAATCATGCAATCTAATTATGCCTATGCAATGTTATGTCAGAAAGTCATACAATATATTCCAAAAATTTAATCATGTACATTAACAAGATGAGCACATTTAAACCTGGGATTTGTTCAAAACACACATTTTTTTTATTTTTTTTATTATTTTTTTATTATTTTTTTTTATTTTTTTTAATGGCACACCAAATAACTATAAAAGATAACTAAGAAAATGAAAAGAGTTAGGATATCTCCCCTGATAGAAGAATTACAGTTCTAAGGCGCAAGCCCACCATTCCCAGATTTAGAGCATTGTTGTCCTCAGCAATAATTAAACCACAAGAAGGAAAACCTGCACAATGGAACAAGCAGTGGCATATAGAAGAGACTATAATGCGCACATTAAAACATCAGAGAAAAATATAATAACTAAAATACAAAACAGAAAAATAAACTAATGTACAAAATCTCCGTCAGCAAGGAGATAAAGTCAAACCTCCATGTCATCCCACTCAGCAGCGTGGGATGACTCAGCAAATGGAGGATCTGGTGGTATTGGCTGCCTTGGTGTTTGGAGCCACCATTCCCAGATTTGGCCCAAACCATGGAGCCATGTTAGAAACTCTTTGAAGCTTTGATTCTTCTGAGAGATAGAATCTCTATGTCTCTTGTCAAACTTTAGCTTCCGGTGTCTCTTCCAATTCTTATTAAAGAGTTTGATCACCTCCTTTCTCACTACCTTCTTCATTGTAGGATGACTCCTCCCTTGGGGTTTCTTCTCATGTTTGCCATCATCCTCATTTAGAATTTTATTGGTATGAGCAGAGGGATCTTTGTCTTTCAATTCAGTCTTTTCTTCCTTCAGTGCTTCAGTCACTACCTTGTTACACAAGAAGATATCTCTTAAAGTTTTAGGAGACTCCTTCAACTCCACCTTCGTGGTACCATTTTCATCATCTGCTTTTCTAGAAACTTCAACCGCTACACTTTGCTTTTCCTTTAAGATTTCCAGACTAAAACAATCATCTTTGTGAGAAGACTGTTTTAAAGAATCAAAGACATTGATGGTAACGGTCTCATCATTCATCCTTAGTTCAAGCTTCCCGTTTTCAACATCAATCATTGCACGGGCTGTGGCTAGGAAAGGTCTACCCAATATGAGAGGCATTTCATTTTCTACCTCCATATCAAGCACAATAAAATCAGCCGGAAAGATGAACTTGTCAATTTTTACAAGGACATCTTCGACTATACCACTTGGCTTCCTTAAGGATCTATCAGCAAGTTGTAAAGATGCTTGAGTAGGCTTCAACTCGGTAATCCCCAAGGAATTGCAAACAGAAAGGGGCATCAAATTAATGCTAGCCCCAAGATCACACAATGCCCGACTGATTTTTGTGTTCCCAATTTCAATAGGGATATTGAAGCTCCCTGGATCATTACGCTTAGGCGAGACCTTCTTGGTAATAATAGCACTACACTCCTCAGTAAGTGCAACTGTCTG
The DNA here is from genome assembly GCA_032173675.1 of Gastrolobium villosum. Lineage (NCBI taxonomy): Eukaryota > Viridiplantae > Streptophyta > Magnoliopsida > Fabales > Fabaceae > Gastrolobium > Gastrolobium villosum. The sequence continues at coordinate 37,358 of JAVKPL010010683.1, forward strand.
ACACTCTTGTAGCTTATGCTTCCTGGAAAGGAGATCTTTCATGAATTTTGCATAATTTGGCATATTAGCCAATGCTTCAGCAAACGGAATGTTCACATGCAACTTCTTGAAAATCTCAAGAAATCTGTCATAACTTTTTGCTTTTAATTCTGGCTTCAACCTTCCAGGATAAGGTGCCATTTTCATAAGATACTCTTCACTAAGTTCAAATTTTTCTTTTGGAAGAGTAGCTGGCTCCTTCACATCATCAGCCGGTTTCAATATTTCAGGAGACTTTTCAGTTTCTTTTTCAGATTTCTCCTCATGTTCAACCTTCTCTTCCTCTTCTATAAGTTTTGGTGGGGATGATACCACTTTCCCACTTCTAGTTATAACTGCCATACAATTTTCCTTGGGATTGGTAGTAGTATTACCAGGAAAGGTACCTGGAGCTCTATCAGATAATTGTTGGGCAAGTTGACCAACCTGATATTCCAGGTTCTTGATTGAAGCTTTCGTATTCCTGGACTCAGCTCTGCTTTCCTCAATGAAAGCATTAGTACTTCTTTGATTAGCCTTACTCTCTTCCATGAAAGCGTTAGTACTTTGTGCTAATGTTCGTACTAAACGCTCCAGGTCGGAAGGCTCTCTTTTTGGAATAGGTGGTGGTTTTAGATAGTTGTCAGATGTCATATCTAAACCAGTACCTTGATAACTCTTCCTTTGGTAACTATTACCGCCAGCATAATTATTCTGATTCCTTGAGAAATTTTGTTGATTAGGGCGCTGATCATACCAAATGCCATTTACCTGCACCTGTTGAACAAAATCTGAAGACATCAATGTAGGACAAGTATTGGTGTCATGATCTTCATGACAATATTCACAGTCAAGAACAACTGCATTTGTTTGAACTTTAGAAAGCTGCAACCTCTCAAACTTTGCATTCAGATTAGACATCTGTTGTGATAACAACTTTTGCTCTGCCAGCATTGCATTATTATCATTGAGTGGCACTACTTCCCTTTTTCCTGTCCTTGTAGATGTTTCATTCTCATTTTTAGCTAACTTGTCAATCAGATGATATGACTCTGAAGCTAGCTTATCACCTAAAGAACCGCCTGCTGCAGTATTAATAACCAGTTTCATCTCCGGTAGACAGCCATTGAAAAAGATTCTTACTTGGTCCCCTTGAGATAGGTTATAATGAGGAACCTTTCTCATGAGGGCCTTGAATCTATTCCAAGAAGCGCAGATGGTCTCTCCCATTTGTTGTTTGAAGGAGGTGATATCATTCACCATGTTGTTGTATTTCTCCATGGGGAAGAACTCTGCAAAGAATTTTTCGGACAAGTTTTCCCAAGAAATGATGCTATCAGCAGGTTGTCTTTCCACCCAATCAAGAGCTTTTCCCTTAACAGCAAAAGGAAAAAGTCTCAATCGTATTGCATCATCAGAAACATGTGGAGGCTTTGTAGAGTCACAGATTCGTAAAAATCTGTCAATGAATCTGTGAGGATCTTCATTGTCCTCTCCTCCATACTTTTCTCTCTCTGCCAACTGAATGATGTTGGACTTCAGCTCCCATTGATTGTTCCCAAGTTCTGGTGGAACAATTCCAGCATTGGGCCTGTTAAAGATAGGCGTGAGAATGGTTTTCATCCTAGGATCAGCATTCTGATTAGGAGCAGCCATCTCTAGGGTTTCAGCTACTGGAATGGGAGTTGTCTGTGCCCTTTTTCTTTCCTTCTCTCTTTGAGCAATTCGTTCGCTTCTCCTTAGAAAAGCACTGCTTTGCATACAACTTCAGAGAAAAGATTAGTAGCACAGATTCAAAACAAAAATAAAATAAAATAAAATAAAATAAAAACAATTTAATCTTTAAAATCAAGATTAATTGATTTTAGAAAAACACTCCCCGGCAACGGCGCCAAAAACTTGACGTGAATCGGCAAGTGTACCGAATTGCGCAAGTAATAAAATGATAAGTAAAAGTTCGTATCCACAGAGAGTGTGTCCAAATCAATTAAACTATTCTTTTTAAGATTAAATATTCCAAGATGTTTTTGACACGAATGTCAGGATTGTGTGGGAAATTGATTTGTAAAATAAAAGACGTGTTTTTGTTCTTTTCGAATAATAAAGAATCCAACAAAACAAGGATTTGAAAATCTATGAGAAAAACGCTGTGGTTAGAGAACACTCACCAATGATCCCCACCTTTCACTCTGGATTAAGTTAAATATTAATATATAAATCGTGAAATTAGATAATTATCAGATAAAGGTATCAGTAGTTAATTCTCAATCCCTTGAAGAATTAACCCTTTAATCTCATATAGAACCCTAATTCCTTGAGGTGCCATATATGAGATCAAGCATAAAGATCGATAATTAAAACATCTACAATATGAATCATGTCTATCCCTAGATCATGTTCATACCGTCGTTCTATTCCCTTTCCGGATTAAAGACCTCAGATCCCTCTTGTTGGCCCTAATCCTCAGATTTATTATTACTTACTAGATTGATCGGATCTAATAATAACAATAACAATACGATCAGAATAGAACGAAATTCAAAAGATAAATATATCAATAAAAACTCAATCCATTGTATCAGGGGTTCACAAGGGTTCGTGACCCTAACCACAACAAAAAAGGTTCTAGCCAACCATTATCATGGCTAGAATCCAATGTTCAAATGAAAACATCAAACTACAAGAACTACAGAAAGGTAGAAGAAGAGATCTCTCCAGAGCTTTCGCCTCCAAAATGACCTCAGAGTTGTCCAGAATGAAAAATGTGTGTTTTAGGGTTGCCTTGTGCCCTTTTTATGCACCTCAGAATCATCATTTTCTCGCAACTGACAGCTGTCCATCTCAACCCTACGCTTGGAGCGCAGGATCCACGCTCCAAGCGTGGAGCTTCTGCCTCTTTTCTCCTTGTCTACGCTTCAAGCGTAGGGTTCTACGCTTGAAGCGTAGACTCACTGTCTTGGGGTCTTTTCCTACGCTTCAAGCGTTGAATTGAACGCTTGAAGCGTGGAACTTCTGTCTGATTTTCTTCCTGCTCCTTTATTTGACCTTCTGACGAAACGTATAACGGAAACCTTACAATTTATTACATAAACGTTATAACGGAAATATTAAAGTATGAATTTATTACAGAAACGTTTAACGGAAAATTTTAATTAAAATAAAATTGAATTCAAATTTCGAATTTAAAATCTGAATTCAATAGTTGCGCGATCCTCTGATGCTGCAAGCGCCATTCCCACGCTCGTAGCGTGGGCCTTTAGTTTCACTTTGTCCTTTTCAGCTCTAATTTGTGCATTTCTCCTATGAAATCAACATAAAATCAGTATATAACTTCAGATTAAGATATTTGACAAATTAACAGTGATTTTGCCCTTTTCTTGCATCAGATTAAGTAACATTCTTCCTCTTTTTATCTTACAATTCCTTATATGCTGATCGCATATCAATAACCTGGTACCCAGGATGTGACTGGTTGTCCTGTAGTACCTCGGTCATGATTTTTTTTGTGGACATATCATATAGAACCTCATCAGCTATATCTTGTAAATCCGGGCAATTGACCAAGGTCAATTCCTTACACTCCATAACTCTAGACAAGGCATCAGCAGCCTTATTCTCCACCCTTGGCTTAAATTGTATCTCAAAATCAAATCGCAACAATTTGGCTATCCATTTCTGTTGCCCCTCCGCAATCAACCTTTGCTCCGTCAAATACTTAAGGCTCCGTTGATCGGTTCTAATGATGAAGTGGCGTCCCAACAGATAGTGACGCCATTTATGGACAGCAAACACTATAGCCTTTAACTCCCTTTCATAGACCGATAATCTCCTTGCTTGATCAGAAAAAGCTTGGCTCAAGAATGAGATGGGACGTCCCCTTTGCATAAGGACAGCCCCCATTCCCACGCCTGAAGCATCCGTTTCTACCACGAAGGTTTCCTCAAAGTTGGGCAAAGCTAACGTGGGCAATTTTACCATCTCCGCTTTCAGCGTTTCAAACGCTGTTTGTGCTTCTTCCCCCCATAGAAAACAATCCTTCTTCAAAAGCTGTGTGAGAGGTTTGGCTATATGACCATATCGTTTGACAAACCTTCTATAATACCCAGTGAGACCTAAAAACCCCCTCAACTCCTTTAAACTTCTAGGTACTGGCCATAGTTGTACTGCTTGCAACTTCTTGGGATCGGTTTTAACCCCCTCTTTGGAAACAATATGACCCAAATACTCCAATTCCTCTTGAGCAAAACTGCACTTTTTAAAATTCGCAAAAAGTTTATGCAGCCTCAAAATCTCCAGCACCACGCGAAGATGGTGTTCATGCTGTTTTTCGTCTTGGCTGTATACTAAGATATCATCAAAGAATACCAAAATGAACTTACGCAAATGAGGTTTAAAAATGGCATTCATCAACGATTGGAAAGTTGATGGAGCATTTTTAAGCCCAAAAGGCATTACTAAGTACTCGTAATGCCCTTCATGCGTACGAAAAGCTGTCTTCTCAATGTCCTCCCTTCTCATCAGAATTTGATTATACCCCGACTTCAAATCCAATTTGGAGAAGATGCCGGCACCATCCAACTCATCCAACAGCTCATCGATGACAAGAATGGGGAATTTATCTGTTACAATAATCTTATTAAGAGCGCGGTAGTAAACACAAAACCTCCAACTCCCATCTTTCTTTTTAACCATAATCATCGGACAAGAATAAGGGCTGCTACTGGGGCGTATCATTCCCGCAGTTAACATCTCCTTGATGAACTTCTCAATCTCATCCTTCTGATAGTGTGGGTAGCGGTATGGCCTCACATTGGGTATTTCCGCTCCCTCCTTCAAGATAATTTGATGATCACAACCCTTTCTAGGAGGCAGTTCCTCCGGCAACTGAAACACTGATTGATACTCTTGCAACAGATCTGAAATCCGAGCCGGTACTCCCTCAAGTAGATTGGGTTTCAGAGAAATCAAACCCAATTCCACATAGAACTTCTCGTCACTCTTCTTCCAAGAGTGACTCACCCCTTTTCCCGAAATTTTTCTGCATGATAAAGCTGGGTCCCCCCGTAGCTTGACCTTCGCCCCCTTCCAAGGAATCTCCAGCATCAACTCCTTGAAATTAGCTCTGATCTCCCCCAATTCCTCCAACCAAGAAAATCCCAAAACCAAATCCACCCCTTTCAGATTGAAAACAAAAAAATCTTGAGTGATAGACAAACCTGGCAACTCCAAGCACAGCCTGTAAGAACCCGCACCGTTAATTAAGAAAATTAATTAAATAAATATATGAGAGTTAGGAGATAATTCCATAATTGACCCTAAGAATTAATATGAGGTATAAATAATTATGTTGAGTGAGTAAAAAAATACTGTAAGTCGCTTTTCGGGTGAAAAGTGCAGATACCGGCTCTGCTTCTCGGTATAAATACGTGTCGATAAAATATCCTAGAAAATTATAATAAAAATCTGAATATTTATAGAAAATTATGTAGGACTAGTGAAATGAGTTTCAGGGTAAAATAATGAGAACTGGTATCAGAACGGATACTGGCTATGGAAAAGTGCGTACCGAAAAGGTGCTGCGAAAATTAAATAAAAAATATGATAAATCTTAGAAAAATGTTTAGGTTCAGATCCCAAGTTTGGGATTAAAATGATAAGCGGATCTACGAGGGTTAATACTGCGTGAGATCACTTGACAGTTATAAATAGCCTCTTTACGCATAACCCTAGGTCAGAAACCTAGTGCCTCCACTTGCCCTAAAAGGCTGATCTGAAATATAAATAGAAAAGGGGATCCAAACCCTAGGTTATATTGTAGACTCAGCAGCTGAATAGTGTGGCAGCATTTGGGAGCTTTCTTGGAGTCTTAGCTTTCTTCTCCAAAGTTTCCATCTTTTTCCTCCTCTCCTCCATTGAAACATCAACCAACCATTAAAGCTCTAGTCTTGTTGAAGGATAATCCATTGTTGAAGGATTTGTCTGCTTTCTCAATCTCTAAAGCTTCCATTTTTTTCTGTTCTCAAAAAGATCCAAGGTAAATTCAACTACCCCTTTGTAAATCCATAAATTTTGGGTGTAATCTTTGTTATGTGTTACCGATTCAGAACTCATTAATTTAAAGATGATTTGCATATGTTACGGTTATTGTGTTATCTCTGTAGATGGCATGATTTTGTCACTTTTGTTTTATCGATTATCGTGAATTCAAAATAAAATTATGCACATTTGGCGTGAATATGGATAATGCCTTTCTGAATCCATTATGACCAAATTATATATATATATATATATATATATATATATATATAAATAAAGAACGCACAGGGAGCCGAGCATTAGGAAAGTTTAAAAAAAAGAATTTGTTTACTTTCGTTCATCTATGTTTTTATAAACATATATATGTCAACGTTTTTTTTGTACCCAGGGAGACATGTCCGTGTTTTGACCCAGGGAAACTTACACATTTGAAAACATTAGTATCCAGGGATACTTTCAATTCAAATTCATTGAAAAGTATGCTAACTTTTATAAAATTTTGGTTGCAAAACGTGAATCTACATTATATATATATATATATATATATATATATATATATATATAGATAACAATTATCTAAAATTAAATAAATTAACTGATATATCTTAGAAAGGGTCTCCGGTGCGAATTAAAAAAAGAAAGAAAATAATATCCGATTGCCTTGGAATTTTAGAATAAGTATATTGATACTATGATGGTCATTGAACCAGATCTGTGAGTGCATTGGATTCTATTTGTGGTGTGGACCCTTGTGATACCGAGTTCGAGTCGGAGGGGCATACGGGTACAGGTAAGCTTTCGTGTCCTCGGTTTAGCCACCGTGTGGTTCCACCATACCCCATGGGGGATGGTTTATATGCATGTTGTGCTTTCATGCTTTTATATTTGAACTGTTTTAAGTTGTTATGTGCAATGGCTTTTAATATGTATGTGTTGTTCCACCTAGATGGCAAGCCTGAGTATGTAGCGTCATACAATATGGTGGGGCTGTGGGTGGGTGCAAGTAGCGTCTTGCACTATCTGTAGGATTTAGACGTATTTCCTGCATTTCTCTGGCCAGTAGAATTGATTTGACACACATTACATGATTATCTGTTGCATTGCACTGTTTTCATAACTTATATTGTAAACTGTTTTTAAAACTTATATTACTCATGTAAGTGAGCTTGGGGTGGAAGTTCCTTGAGGACCCCTTGTCTTACTGAGATTTCTTGTTAGAGATCTCACCCCACGTTTGGGGCATCATTTCAGGTTCAGGTAATGTTGGGGTTGAAACCTCAGGCGGCAGGAGGCCGGAGCTGACTTAGTTAGTTGCAGATATGCTGATGCTGGACTGTGTTTATTGCTGTTATGTTTTTGTTTCATTTAAATAATATTATGTTGAGACTTATTTGGCTATGTTGCCTTGTTTGTGTGAGCATGGGGTTGTCCATGCCACGTTTGACTATGTTGAATTTTATGTTCGAGTTGTAATAACATAGAAACTTATTATATATGAATATGAGGTATCTCAGTTAGATGTCTTTTGCAATCATATACAGGCGATATTTTTGAAAATAAATTGAGTAATGTAACTTGGTAATTATAATGACGTCATAATTGAATTTAAGAAAATGTTTTTCCGCATATTAATTAAGCGTGGCTTAATACGGTAACATGTTAACAAACCGGGTATACACGGGGTGTTACATTTTATGGTATCAGAGCACTTTCTAGGGAAAAGCCTGTATGTGTTGCAAATAATTTAGGATGCTTAGATGTGTGTCTATCTTGTGTTTTCTCTATCTGGTTTTATTATGATGATGCATATGTGACCACATTTCGTGGGCCTGATCAACTCATTATTTGTGTAACTTGTGCAGAGTCATGGTACAACCTAGGAGGAACCAAGATCATAATGAGGGTCAACCTGACCCGGTCCTGACTGCATTAGCTGAGATGCAGGCGGCGAGACTAGCCGATCAGGAGGCCGCTAGATTGGCCAACCAGGCAATGATGGACGCCATGCGTGAGGCGAACCGGAAAGCCACAGAAGATGTTTTAGAGGCAAACCGATTGGCGAATATGACCATGATGAGGGTCATGATGGAGGAGATGAGGGCTGGCCGCCCTGAAGGCCAGTTACCTCCGCCACCACCTCCACCACCACCGCCGCCACCTCCACCCAGTCAGCAGGACGACAGTCAGAGTCATGTGGGGGATGACAGCCACGTTAGTTTGGCGATGCAGACTATCCCGGAGCATGGGGAGAACCGTGATGTGATTGACCGTAGGCTGAATGCTTTCCGCAAACATAAGCCACCTTCTTTTGATGGGAAGTATGATCCCATTGCTGCTGCTAGATGGCTCCAGGCCTTGGACAAGATTTTCAGGGTGATGCAGTGCACAGAGCCACAGAAGCTGATGTTTGCTACTTACATGCTGGAGGGCGATGCCCATGAGTGGTGGATGAACACCTCTCATGCTTTTGAGATGCAGGGTCATGTGATGACGTGGCCGTTCTTTGAGGACTATTTTCTTGGGAGGTATTTTCCTTATGATGCTCAGGAGAGGAAACAGGGAGAGTTTGACAGGTTGGTGCAGGGCTCGATGTCTGTTGATGAGTACCTGGCCAAGTTTAATGAATTGGTGAAGTTTGCTCATTTCCGGGTGGCTATGCCTACTCCGACCTTCTTGG
>JAVKPL010010684.1:2500-15000 GCA_032173675.1 Gastrolobium villosum
GAGGCTGTTATGTGTGGAGTTATGTTATTCATATCAATGATTAATGAGTCAGTTATAAAGTAATGAGGCTGTTACGTGTGGAGTTAAGTTATTCAGATCAATGAAGAGGATTGCGATGCGGGATGAAACTTGGATGATATTAATGAGTTAGTTATAAAGTAATGAGGCTGTTATGTGTGGAGTTATGTTATTCATATCAATGATTAATGAGTCAGTTATAAAGTAATGAGGCTGTTACGTGTGGAGTTAAGTTATTCAGATCAATGAAGAGGATTGCGATGCGGGATGAAACTTGGATGATATTAATGAGTTAGTTATAAAGTAATGAGGCTGTTATGTGTGGAGTTATGTTATTCATATCAATGATTAATGAGTCAGTTATAAAGTAATGAGGCTGTTACGTGTGGAGTTATGTTATTCAGATCAATGAAGAGGATTGCGATGCGGGATGAAACTTGGATGATATTAATGAGTTAGTTATAAAGTAATGAGGCTGTTATGTGTGGAGTTATGTTATTCATATCAATGATTAATGAGTCAGTTATAAAGTAATGAGGCTGTTACGTGTGGAGTTAAGTTATTCAGATCAATGAAGAGGATTGCGATGCGGGATGAAACTTGGATGATATTAATGAGTTAGTTATAAAGTAATGAGGCTGTTATGTGTGGAGTTATGTTATTCATATCAATGATTAATGAGTCAGTTATAAAGTAATGAGGCTGTTACGTGTGGAGTTAAGTTATTCAGATCAATGAAGAGGATTGCGATGCGGGATGAAACTTGGATGATATTAATGAGTTAGTTATAAAGTAATGAGGCTGTTATGTGTGGAGTTATGTTATTCATATCAATGATTAATGAGTCAGTTATAAAGTAATGAGGCTGTTACGTGTGGAGTTATGTTATTCAGATCAATGAAGAGGATTGCGATGCGGGATGAAACTTGGATGATATTAATGAGTTAGTTATAAAGTAATGAGGCTGTTATGTGTGGAGTTATGTTATTCATATCAATGATTAATGAGTCAGTTATAAAGTAATGAGGCTGTTACGTGTGGAGTTAAGTTATTCAGATCAATGAAGAGGATTGCGATGCGGGATGAAACTTGGATGATATTAATGAGTTAGTTATAAAGTAATGAGGCTGTTATGTGTGGAGTTATGTTATTCATATCAATGATTAATGAGTCAGTTATAAAGTAATGAGGCTGTTACGTGTGGAGTTATGTTATTCAGATCAATGAAGAGGATTGCGATGCGGGATGAAACTTGGATGATATTAATGAGTTAGTTATAAAGTAATGAGGCTGTTATGTGTGGAGTTATGTTATTCATATCAATGATTAATGAGTCAGTTATAAAGTAATGAGGCTGTTACGTGTGGAGTTATGTTATTCAGATCAATGAAGAGGATTGCGATGCGGGATGAAACTTGGATGATATTAATGAGTTAGTTATAAAGTAAGAGGCTGTTATGTGTGGAGTTATGTTATTCATATCAATGATTAATGAGTCAGTTATAAAGTAATGAGGCTGTTACGTGTGGAGTTATGTTATTCAGATCAATGAAGAGGATTGCGATGCGGGATGAAACTTGGATGATATTAATGAGTTAGTTATAAAGTAATGAGGCTGTTATGTGTGGAGTTATGTTATTCATATCAATGATTAATGAGTCAGTTATAAAGTAATGAGGCTGTTACGTGTGGAGTTAAGTTATTCAGATCAATGAAGAGGATTGCGATGCGGGATGAAACTTGGATGATATTAATGAGTTAGTTATAAAGTAATGAGGCTGTTATGTGTGGAGTTATGTTATTCATATCAATGATTAATGAGTCAGTTATAAAGTAATGAGGCTGTTACGTGTGGAGTTATGTTATTCAGATCAATGAAGAGGATTGCGATGCGGGATGAAACTTGGATGATATTAATGAGTTAGTTATAAAGTAATGAGGCTGTTATGTGTGGAGTTATGTTATTCATATCAATGATTAATGAGTCAGTTATAAAGTAATGAGGCTGTTACGTGTGGAGTTATGTTATTCAGATCAATGAAGAGGATTGCGATGCGGGATGAAACTTGGATGATATTAATGAGTTAGTTATAAAGTAATGAGGCTGTTATGTGTGGAGTTATGTTATTCATATCAATGATTAATGAGTCAGTTATAAAGTAATGAGGCTGTTACGTGTGGAGTTAAGTTATTCAGATCAATGAAGAGGATTGCGATGCGGGATGAAACTTGGATGATATTAATGAGTTAGTTATAAAGTAATGAGGCTGTTATGTGTGGAGTTATGTTATTCATATCAATGATTAATGAGTCAGTTATAAAGTAATGAGGCTGTTACGTGTGGAGTTATGTTATTCAGATCAATGAAGAGGATTGCGATGCGGGATGAAACTTGGATGATATTAATGAGTTAGTTATAAAGTAATGAGGCTGTTATGTGTGGAGTTATGTTATTCATATCAATGATTAATGAGTCAGTTATAAAGTAATGAGGCTGTTACGTGTGGAGTTAAGTTATTCAGATCAATGAAGAGGATTGCGATGCGGGATGAAACTTGGATGATATTAATGAGTTAGTTATAAAGTAATGAGGCTGTTATGTGTGGAGTTATGTTATTCATATCAATGATTAATGAGTCAGTTATAAAGTAATGAGGCTGTTACGTGTGGAGTTATGTTATTCAGATCAATGAAGAGGATTGCGATGCGGGATGAAACTTGGATGATATTAATGAGTTAGTTATAAAGTAATGAGGCTGTTATGTGTGGAGTTATGTTATTCATATCAATGATTAATGAGTCAGTTATAAAGTAATGAGGCTGTTACGTGTGGAGTTATGTTATTCAGATCAATGAAGAGGATTGCGATGCGGGATGAAACTTGGATGATATTAATGAGTTAGTTATAAAGTAATGAGGCTGTTATGTGTGGAGTTATGTTATTCATATCAATGATTAATGAGTCAGTTATAAAGTAATGAGGCTGTTACGTGTGGAGTTAAGTTATTCAGATCAATGAAGAGGATTGCGATGCGGGATGAAACTTGGATGATATTAATGAGTTAGTTATAAAGTAATGAGGCTGTTATGTGTGGAGTTATGTTATTCATATCAATGATTAATGAGTCAGTTATAAAGTAATGAGGCTGTTACGTGTGGAGTTATGTTATTCAGATCAATGAAGAGGATTGCGATGCGGGATGAAACTTGGATGATATTAATGAGTTAGTTATAAAGTAATGAGGCTGTTATGTGTGGAGTTATGTTATTCATATCAATGATTAATGAGTCAGTTATAAAGTAATGAGGCTGTTACGTGTGGAGTTAAGTTATTCAGATCAATGAAGAGGATTGCGATGCGGGATGAAACTTGGATGGATGATATTAATGAGTCAGTTATAAAGTAATGAGGCTGTTATGTGTGGAGTAATGAGGCTGTTACGTGTGGAGTTATGTTATTCAGATCAATGAAGAGGATTGCGATGCGGGATGAAACTTGGATGATATTAATGAGTTAGTTATAAAGTAATGAGGCTGTTATGTGTGGAGTTATGTTATTCATATCAATGATTAATGAGTCAGTTATAAAGTAATGAGGCTGTTACGTGTGGAGTTAAGTTATTCAGATCAATGAAGAGGATTGCGATGCGGGATGAAACTTGGATGATATTAATGAGTTAGTTATAAAGTAATGAGGCTGTTATGTGTGGAGTTATGTTATTCATATCAATGATTAATGAGTCAGTTATAAAGTAATGAGGCTGTTACGTGTGGAGTTATGTTATTCAGATCAATGAAGAGGATTGCGATGCGGGATGAAACTTGGATGATATTAATGAGTTAGTTATAAAGTAATGAGGCTGTTATGTGTGGAGTTATGTTATTCATATCAATGATTAATGAGTCAGTTATAAAGTAATGAGGCTGTTACGTGTGGAGTTAAGTTATTCAGATCAATGAAGAGGATTGCGATGCGGGATGAAACTTGGATGATATTAATGAGTTAGTTATAAAGTAATGAGGCTGTTATGTGTGGAGTTATGTTATTCATATCAATGATTAATGAGTCAGTTATAAAGTAATGAGGCTGTTACGTGTGGAGTTATGTTATTCAGATCAATGAAGAGGATTGCGATGCGGGATGAAACTTGGATGATATTAATGAGTTAGTTATAAAGTAATGAGGCTGTTATGTGTGGAGTTATGTTATTCATATCAATGATTAATGAGTCAGTTATAAAGTAATGAGGCTGTTACGTGTGGAGTTATGTTATTCAGATCAATGAAGAGGATTGCGATGCGGGATGAAACTTGGATGATATTAATGAGTTAGTTATAAAGTAATGAGGCTGTTATGTGTGGAGTTATGTTATTCATATCAATGATTAATGAGTCATTTATAAAGTAATGAGGCTGTTACGTGTGGAGTTAAGTTATTCAGATCAATGAAGAGGATTGCGATGCGGGATGAAACTTGGATGATATTAATGAGTTAGTTATAAAGTAATGAGGCTGTTATGTGTGGAGTTATGTTATTCATATCAATGATTAATGAGTCAGTTATAAAGTAATGAGGCTGTTACGTGTGGAGTTATGTTATTCAGATCAATGAAGAGGATTGCGATGCGGGATGAAACTTGGATGATATTAATGAGTTAGTTATAAAGTAATGAGGCTGTTATGTGTGGAGTTATGTTATTCATATCAATGATTAATGAGTCAGTTATAAAGTAATGAGGCTGTTACGTGTGGAGTTAAGTTATTCAGATCAATGAAGAGGATTGCGATGCGGGATGAAACTTGGATGATATTAATGAGTTAGTTATAAAGTAATGAGGCTGTTATGTGTGGAGTTATGTTATTCATATCAATGATTAATGAGTCAGTTATAAAGTAATGGGCTGTTACGTGTGGAGTTATGTTATTCAGATCAATGAAGAGGATTGCGATGCGGGATGAAACTTGGATGATATTAATGAGTTAGTTATAAAGTAATGAGGCTGTTATGTGTGGAGTTATGTTATTCATATCAATGATTAATGAGTCAGTTATAAAGTAATGAGGCTGTTACGTGTGGAGTTAAGTTATTCAGATCAATGAAGAGGATTGCGATGCGGGATGAAACTTGGATGATATTAATGAGTTAGTTATAAAGTAATGAGGCTGTTATGTGTGGAGTTATGTTATTCATATCAATGATTAATGAGTCAGTTATAAAGTAATGAGGCTGTTACGTGTGGAGTTAAGTTATTCAGATCAATGAAGAGGATTGCGATGCGGGATGAAACTTGGATGATATTAATGAGTTAGTTATAAAGTAATGAGGCTGTTATGTGTGGAGTTATGTTATTCATATCAATGATTAATGAGTCAGTTATAAAGTAATGAGGCTGTTACGTGTGGAGTTATGTTATTCAGATCAATGAAGAGGATTGCGATGCGGGATGAAACTTGGATGATATTAATGAGTTAGTTATAAAGTAATGAGGCTGTTATGTGTGGAGTTATGTTATTCATATCAATGATTAATGAGTCAGTTATAAAGTAATGAGGCTGTTACGTGTGGAGTTATGTTATTCAGATCAATGAAGAGGATTGCGATGCGGGATGAAACTTGGATGATATTAATGAGTTAGTTATAAAGTAATGAGGCTGTTATGTGTGGAGTTATGTTATTCATATCAATGATTAATGAGTCAGTTATAAAGTAATGAGGCTGTTACGTGTGGAGTTATGTTATTCAGATCAATGAAGAGGATTGCGATGCGGGATGAAACTTGGATGATATTAATGAGTTAGTTATAAAGTAATGAGGCTGTTATGTGTGGAGTTATGTTATTCATATCAATGATTAATGAGTCAGTTATAAAGTAATGAGGCTGTTACGTGTGGAGTTATGTTATTCAGATCAATGAAGAGGATTGCGATGCGGGATGAAACTTGGATGATATTAATGAGTTAGTTATAAAGTAATGAGGCTGTTATGTGTGGAGTTATGTTATTCATATCAATGATTAATGAGTCAGTTATAAAGTAATGAGGCTGTTACGTGTGGAGTTATGTTATTCAGATCAATGAAGAGGATTGCGATGCGGGATGAAACTTGGATGATATTAATGAGTTAGTTATAAAGTAATGAGGCTGTTATGTGTGGAGTTATGTTATTCATATCAATGATTAATGAGTCAGTTATAAAGTAATGAGGCTGTTACGTGTGGAGTTATGTTATTCAGATCAATGAAGAGGATTGCGATGCGGGATGAAACTTGGATGATATTAATGAGTTAGTTATAAAGTAATGAGGCTGTTATGTGTGGAGTTATGTTATTCATATCAATGATTAATGAGTCAGTTATAAAGTAATGAGGCTGTTACGTGTGGAGTTATGTTATTCAGATCAATGAAGAGGATTGCGATGCGGGATGAAACTTGGATGATATTAATGAGTTAGTTATAAAGTAATGAGGCTGTTATGTGTGGAGTTATGTTATTCATATCAATGATTAATGAGTCAGTTATAAAGTAATGAGGCTGTTACGTGTGGAGTTATGTTATTCAGATCAATGAAGAGGATTGCGATGCGGGATGAAACTTGGATGATATTAATGAGTTAGTTATAAAGTAATGAGGCTGTTATGTGTGGAGTTATGTTATTCATATCAATGATTAATGAGTCAGTTATAAAGTAATGAGGCTGTTACGTGTGGAGTTAAGTTATTCAGATCAATGAAGAGGATTGCGATGCGGGATGAAACTTGGATGATATTAATGAGTTAGTTATAAAGTAATGAGGCTGTTATGTGTGGAGTTATGTTATTCATATCAATGATTAATGAGTCAGTTATAAAGTAATGAGGCTGTTACGTGTGGAGTTATGTTATTCAGATCAATGAAGAGGATTGCGATGCGGGATGAAACTTGGATGATATTAATGAGTTAGTTATAAAGTAATGAGGCTGTTATGTGTGGAGTTATGTTATTCATATCAATGATTAATGAGTCAGTTATAAAGTAATGAGGCTGTTACGTGTGGAGTTATGTTATTCAGATCAATGAAGAGGATTGCGATGCGGGATGAAACTTGGATGATATTAATGAGTTAGTTATAAAGTAATGAGGCTGTTATGTGTGGAGTTATGTTATTCATATCAATGATTAATGAGTCAGTTATAAAGTAATGAGGCTGTTACGTGTGGAGTTAAGTTATTCAGATCAATGAAGAGGATTGCGATGCGGGATGAAACTTGGATGATATTAATGAGTTAGTTATAAAGTAATGAGGCTGTTATGTGTGGAGTTATGTTATTCATATCAATGATTAATGAGTCAGTTATAAAGTAAAGAGGCTGTTACGTGTGGAGTTATGTTATTCAGATCAATGAAGAGGATTGCGATGCGGGATGAAACTTGGATGATATTAATGAGTTAGTTATAAAGTAATGAGGCTGTTATGTGTGGAGTTATGTTATTCATATCAATGATTAATGAGTCAGTTATAAAGTAATGAGGCTGTTACGTGTGGAGTTAAGTTATTCAGATCAATGAAGAGGATTGCGATGCGGGATGAAACTTGGATGATATTAATGAGTTAGTTATAAAGTAATGAGGCTGTTATGTGTGGAGTTATGTTATTCATATCAATGATTAATGAGTCAGTTATAAAGTAATGAGGCTGTTACGTGTGGAGTTATGTTATTCAGATCAATGAAGAGGATTGCGATGCGGGATGAAACTTGGATGATATTAATGAGTTAGTTATAAAGTAATGAGGCTGTTATGTGTGGAGTTATGTTATTCATATCAATGATTAATGAGTCAGTTATAAAGTAATGATTGAGTCAGTTATAAAGTAATGAGGCTGTTACGTGTGGAGTTATGTTATTCAGATCAATGAAGAGGATTGCGATGCGGGATGAAACTTGGATGATATTAATGAGTTAGTTATAAAGTAATGAGGCTGTTATGTGTGGAGTTATGTTATTCATATCAATGATTAATGAGTCAGTTATAAAGTAATGAGGCTGTTACGTGTGGAGTTAAGTTATTCAGATCAATGAAGAGGATTGCGATGCGGGATGAAACTTGGATGATATTAATGAGTTAGTTATAAAGTAATGAGGCTGTTATGTGTGGAGTTATGTTATTCATATCAATGATTAATGAGTCAGTTATAAAGTAATGAGGCTGTTACGTGTGGAGTTATGTTATTCAGATCAATGAAGAGGATTGCGATGCGGGATGAAACTTGGATGATATTAATGAGTTAGTTATAAAGTAATGAGGTTGTTATGTGTGGAGTTATGTTATTCATATCAATGATTAATGAGTCAGTTATAAAGTAATGAGGCTGTTACGTGTGGAGTTATGTTATTCAGATCAATGAAGAGGATTGCGATGCGGGATGAAACTTGGATGATATTAATGAGTTAGTTATAAAGTAATGAGGCTGTTATGTGTGGAGTTATGTTATTCATATCAATGATTAATGAGTCAGTTATAAAGTAATGAGGCTGTTACGTGTGGAGTTATGTTATTCAGATCAATGAAGAGGATTGCGATGCGGGATGAAACTTGGATGATATTAATGAGTTAGTTATAAAGTAATGAGGCTGTTATGTGTGGAGTTATGTTATTCATATCAATGATTAATGAGTCAGTTATAAAGTAATGAGGCTGTTACGTGTGGAGTTATGTTATTCAGATCAATGAAGAGGATTGCGATGCGGGATGAAACTTGGATGATATTAATGAGTTAGTTATAAAGTAATGAGGCTGTTATGTGTGGAGTTATGTTATTCATATCAATGATTAATGAGTCAGTTATAAAGTAATGAGGCTGTTACGTGTGGAGTTATGTTATTCAGATCAATGAAGAGGATTGCGATGCGGGATGAAACTTGGATGATATTAATGAGTTAGTTATAAAGTAATGAGGCTGTTATGTGTGGAGTTATGTTATTCATATCAATGATTAATGAGTCAGTTATAAAGTAATGAGGCTGTTACGTGTGGAGTTAAGTTATTCAGATCAATGAAGAGGATTGCGATGCGGGATGAAACTTGGATGATATTAATGAGTTAGTTATAAAGTAATGAGGCTGTT
This sequence comes from Gastrolobium villosum, assembly GCA_032173675.1. Lineage (NCBI taxonomy): Eukaryota > Viridiplantae > Streptophyta > Magnoliopsida > Fabales > Fabaceae > Gastrolobium > Gastrolobium villosum. Next base: position 11,622 of record JAVKPL010010684.1, read on the forward strand.
ATGTGTGGAGTTATGTTATTCATATCAATGATTAATGAGTCAGTTATAAAGTAATGAGGCTGTTACGTGTGGAGTTATGTTATTCAGATCAATGAAGAGGATTGCGATGCGGGATGAAACTTGGATGATATTAATGAGTTAGTTATAAAGTAATGAGGCTGTTATGTGTGGAGTTATGTTATTCATATCAATGATTAATGAGTCAGTTATAAAGTAATGAGGCTGTTACGTGTGGAGTTAAGTTATTCAGATCAATGAAGAGGATTGCGATGCGGGATGAAACTTGGATGATATTAATGAGTTAGTTATAAAGTAATGAGGCTGTTATGTGTGGAGTTATGTTATTCATATCAATGATTAATGAGTCAGTTATAAAGTAATGAGGCTGTTACGTGTGGAGTTATGTTATTCAGATCAATGAAGAGGATTGCGATGCGGGATGAAACTTGGATGATATTAATGAGTTAGTTATAAAGTAATGAGGCTGTTATGTGTGGAGTTATGTTATTCATATCAATGATTAATGAGTCAGTTATAAAGTAATGAGGCTGTTACGTGTGGAGTTATGTTATTCAGATCAATGAAGAGGATTGCGATGCGGGATGAAACTTGGATGATATTAATGAGTTAGTTATAAAGTAATGAGGCTGTTATGTGTGGAGTTATGTTATTCATATCAATGATTAATGAGTCAGTTATAAAGTAATGAGGCTGTTACGTGTGGAGTTATGTTCAGATCAATGAAGAGGATTGCGATGCGGGATGAAACTTGGATGATATTAATGAGTTAGTTATAAAGTAATGAGGCTGTTATGTGTGGAGTTATGTTATTCATATCAATGATTAATGAGTCAGTTATAAAGTAATGAGGCTGTTACGTGTGGAGTTATGTTATTCAGATCAATGAAGAGGATTGCGATGCGGGATGAAACTTGGATGATATTAATGAGTTAGTTATAAAGTAATGAGGCTGTTATGTGTGGAGTTATGTTATTCATATCAATGATTAATGAGTCAGTTATAAAGTAATGAGGCTGTTACGTGTGGAGTTATGTTATTCAGATCAATGAAGAGGATTGCGATGCGGGATGAAACTTGGATGATATTAATGAGTTAGTTATAAAGTAATGAGGCTGTTATGTGTGGAGTTATGTTATTCATATCAATGATTAATGAGTCAGTTATAAAGTAATGAGGCTGTTACGTGTGGAGTTATGTTATTCAGATCAATGAAGAGGATTGCGATGCGGGATGAAACTTGGATGATATTAATGAGTTAGTTATAAAGTAATGAGGCTGTTATGTGTGGAGTTATGTTATTCATATCAATGATTAATGAGTCAGTTATAAAGTAATGAGGCTGTTACGTGTGGAGTTATGTTATTCAGATCAATGAAGAGGATTGCGATGCGGGATGAAACTTGGATGATATTAATGAGTTAGTTATAAAGTAATGAGGCTGTTATGTGTGGAGTTATGTTATTCATATCAATGATTAATGAGTCAGTTATAAAGTAATGAGGCTGTTACGTGTGGAGTTATGTTATTCAGATCAATGAAGAGGATTGCGATGCGGGATGAAACTTGGATGATATTAATGAGTTAGTTATAAAGTAATGAGGCTGTTATGTGTGGAGTTATGTTATTCATATCAATGATTAATGAGTCAGTTATAAAGTAATGAGGCTGTTACGTGTGGAGTTATGTTATTCAGATCAATGAAGAGGATTGCGATGCGGGATGAAACTTGGATGATATTAATGAGTTAGTTATAAAGTAATGAGGCTGTTATGTGTGGAGTTATGTTATTCATATCAATGATTAATGAGTCAGTTATAAAGTAATGAGGCTGTTACGTGTGGAGTTATGTTATTCAGATCAATGAAGAGGATTGCGATGCGGGATGAAACTTGGATGATATTAATGAGTTAGTTATAAAGTAATGAGGCTGTTATGTGTGGAGTTATGTTATTCATTGATTGATATTAATGAGTCAGTTATAAAGTAATGAGGCTGTTATGTGTGGAGTAATGAGGCTGTCATGTGTGGAGTTATGTTATTCATTGATTGATATTAATGAGTCAGTTATAAAGTAATGAGGTTGTTATGTGTGGAGTTATGTTATTCATATCAATGATTAATGAGTCAGTTATAAAGTAATGAGGCTGTTATGTGTGGAGTTATGTTATTCAGATCAATGAAGAAATTCTCCACGAAATCCAATGAAACTTGGATGGGATGTTGGATATATTTAAGTATGGACGCCTGCAAAGAAACCAGATCAAAATTCGATGCCGGGGTATGCTTTTCCATTTTTTCGGATTTTCTCAATTTTCGCCTGTTCAGGGATCGATAAAAAATATTTCAGGCCCCGAAAAAGTGGTCTAAACGATGGAATTTGGCAAAAATAGGGTGGGCGTAACGATTCTCTGGTTAGTCTTGATCGGATGGCCACCCTCTACAAATTGGGCCTTCTTCCTCCTCGCAAAAAAAGTGGTCTACTTGTGCAAAATTGGCAAATGCATATAAGCCTATTACATATGGGGGGAGCAGGCATCATCCGCTCCAAAAATTCATTAGAAATCAATCCTTCCATGAAATCCGATGAAACTTGGAGGGAGGGGGGTGGGGTGGGGGATCTGTTTAAGCATGGATGCTTGCAAAAAACCAGATCAAAATTCGATGCCTGGGTACGATTTTCCATTTTTTTTCAGATTTTCTCAAATTACGCCTCTTGAAAAATTAATAATAAATTAATCCCACTCGGAAAAATCATGAAACTTTGGGAACAGTAAGATATGGTTTTTCCAAGCATGCATGCAAAAAATCATACCGGAATTCAATTTCTAGGTCCGAATTTGGACGTCTTCCTCCTCAGAAAAAAGGTATCTAGTTGAACGAAACTGGCAACTGCATGTAAGGCTATTATATATATACACATATATTGGGGGAGCAGGCATCATCCGCTCCAAAAATTCATTAGAAATCAATCCTTCCATGAAATCCGATGAAACTTGGAGGGAGGGGGGGTGGGGTGGGGTGGGGGATCTGTTTAAGCATGGATGCTTGCAAAAAACCAGATCAAAATTCGATGCCTGGGTACGATTTTCCATTTTTTTTTCAGATTTTCTCAAATTACGCCTCTTGAAAAATTAATAATAAAATTAATCCCACTCGGAAAAATCATGAAACTTTGGGAACAGTAAGATATGGTTTTTCCAAGCATGCATGCAAAAAATCATACCGGAATTCAATTTCTAGGTCCGAATTTGGGCGTCTTCCTCCTCAGAAAAAAGGTTTCTAGTTGAACGAAACTGGCAACTGCATGTAAGGCTATATATATATATATATATATACACATATATGGGGGGAGCAGGCA